>JAZHYW010025823.1:0-12729 GCA_037355805.1 Ixodes ricinus | reverse complement strand
ACTTCGTTCCAGTTACGTATTGCTTATACGTGTGGTGCATTTACGTGCTTGAAGTCCTTCTAAAATTTACTTATTTGGTGCATATCATAACGCGCAGTAAGTTCCAATAAGAAACTGTGTTTATTTTCACCATTTAAAGAGGCCTCTGACACGGCCAAAAAAATTGTTTTTTGGTGTTAGGCGTTGAAATGGCATATCAAGTACATTACAAAAAAATTGTTTCACTATAGAGTTGCGTTTTTTTTAATAAAAAATAGAAATACGAGGCCCAATTCAAAGTTTCTGTCGTGCACTGTGACGTAACAGTGTACCGCAAGGTGTCGGGGCGGTCAGAAGGAGGCATCGCCGGAAGTCACGTGAGGTGCATCCTCCTCGTGCTTACCACGAGCGCGTGTAATATTTTTAAAATATTTTTGTTATTCTCCGCATCTCCACGAGCGAACCGAAGCAAGCAAAGGTTTCTTTTATTTGCCTTTCATCGCTTAGTGTTGCTGTGAAGGTAGAAGAAGCGGAGTCAGTGAGTCGACGTGATCACTACAATGCCTCAGAAGGTGCTGTGTGAAGGACTGTCCAGTATTTCAGCAACTGAAGAAGAGATCACACTGCATGCATTTCCGAAGACGTATCATCGGCCGCGTGTGCACCTAGTAAACAAGTTCTACTCATGTTCTACACAAAATGCGTACTTTGTGCTCGACGTTTACTTGCACTTGGGTACACAAACCAGTTCGTATTCTTTAGACTTGGCATGAGCATCACTTTAGCCTGGAGATGAATCCGATGATTCAACGAGCCCGCAGTGTCTGAACCTTCAACGCTGCATGCGATCAGGCGTGTCGTAAGCTAGCAATCCTAATTCCTGCGAGCGCTCCTAAAATTTTTTTCACGACTTGATATCATGTTATGCGCCCAGTATAGCTCTCTATCATCGGACTGACGAAAGCACTGCACTCGTACGCCGGCTATGTACTCGCAACGCTTTCATCATCGACCTCCCATCACGCCGATCCACTGACTCTTCGTCCTCAAAATTTTACAGCACGCAAACTTAACCAACGGTGCAGCGGTAAAGAGCAGATGGAACTGAAAAAACTTCGTTTTCTACGATCGCTACGTAGTTCTCCACATGACTTCCGGTGAACCCACTTAGTGAAGTGACGTAGGTCGATGCCTCCCTTCTGACCGCCCCGACACCTTGCGGTACACTGTTGCGTCACAGTGCACGGCGGGAACTTTGAAATTGGGCCTCGTATTTCATTTTTGTAAAAAATCAGCAGAACCCATCCTTTGGGAATGATTATCTACGTTAATGCGAATAGCATCAAACGGTGCGGAGTTATGCGCGTTCGTCAGGTGGCCGGCACACTCTAGATACGCCAGCCCACTCTTGAGGCGATTCTAAATTTGTTGACACTTTCACAGCCCTGCGCACGATCTCCGCAGCCCAGCACGTGCGTTTGTGTCACTTAGGAAGGCGAGCAAAGCACGCGCCATACGCACAAACACTCAAAATGGTACCGACCAGACTTTCTGGCGTCTCAGCTAGTCTCAACTAGGGTGCCTTCATGTGCGCTTTGCTTGGGGTGATGACATCTGGCCATTTTGTTTCCAATTCTTCTTTTTATTTTTTGTTCTGAAGCACGTGAAAGAGCGTGTCCCTGCACGCGCTCGTGGCGCTGACTGTGCTACGGCGACATTTTGTTTCCGGCGATTTCTTTGTATTTTCTCTGTGAGCGCGTGCTGTCGGCATCGGGTACTACAAAGGGTGGCATCACCCTAAACAGAAGGCCATTGAGGCACGCTAGTCTCAACCAACGGTACTCTAAACGGTTGTTTATATCTTTACCATAGGACGCGCCTTACAGCGCTGTCACAGCTACCGGTGCGCGCGCGTTCCATGCACGAGGGCTCATTCCGCTCTCGTGAGGCTGAGCACGGCCGCTACATCACCCTCTCCCGAGCGCGGGAGAGGGTGAGCTAGAGGGCAGTGCTAAGCCTCACGAGAGCGTGAGCCCTCGTGCATGGAACGCGCGCCACCGGTAGCTGGACAGCGCTGCGCGGTATATGGTAAAGATATAAACAGGTGTTTAGAGTGCCTTGAATGACTGCCTTCATAGCTCTGTGGTTAGCGCGTCTGCCTGCTGATCAAAGGGTCAACGGTTCGAATCCCGCCGGCGCCGGTCTTTTTTATTTATTTATCGACCCGCGGCGTAAGAGGTTAGATAGCCAGATAGATAGATAGATAGATAGATAGATACATAGACGAAAAGTGCGTGAAGTATCCAAAGAATGCTATTCGCATTAAAAAACTACGCAACTCTACATAGTGAAACAATTTTTTTTGTAATGTCCTGATATGTCATTTCAACGCCTAGCATGAAAAAAAATATTTTTTTTGGCGTGATCAGAGGTTCTTTAAAAAGGCAATTAACAAGTTATATTGAGCTAACCAAAGTAACGTGAGGATCAACCTCCTATTTTATGTCCCACTACTGGCTGTATAACTCAACTGCCAAAACCGCATTGAAACTTCTTCACATGGCGACATTTCAGTTGCGATTTCAAAGTTGGAACGTCACGGGTGCAACAAAAAAGAAGAACAAAAAAATGAAAGCCGTTTACAACTCTCTGTAATGCCGGATTAGAGCGCAGTTCTTGAGGAGGAGGATGGAAGGGTACTGAGGGATAGGTGACTCCCTGAGGTCACGTGACCTCAGGGGGAGGGGGGCGTTCACGTGGCCTCAGGGGGGGTTACGTGAAGGTAACTCTCATAATCCTCGTGACCCTCATGAGGGTAACCCTGGTGACTCTCGTGAGAGTAACCCTCCGTGACCCTCGTGAGGGTAACCCTTTGAAGGGTAACTAACAATCGCAACCCTCGTGAGGGTAACGCTCGCGACACTCGTGAGGTAACCCTCGTGATCCGCGTGAGGACAACCCTCGTAACCCTCGTGAGAGTAACCGTCGTAACCCTCGTAACCCTCACAAGAGTAACCCTCGGGACGTCATTATGGGAACTACCCATAATGCAACGCGCGAGTTACGCCGCTTGAATGCAACGCGTTGAATGCAAGCTTTGCATGCGCGTTGCATGCAACGCGCGGTTACGGCGACGGCGACGGCGACGCCGCTCAAGCAGGAAACGGGCGCCTAAGAGCTTTGCTCTGAAAAAAGAAAGAAGAACCTGGTGGAGGTTGCTCTACTTAACGTCGCAGTTGCGAAATCGCAAGCAAAATCGCATCATGTGAATCGGACTTCAGTGTATATCCTTCACAGATTAAAAAAAAATAAAGAAATCTGTTCGAATTAAAGTTGCACACCTTGTATACAAAGAACATGGTGGTGCAGACGCCGAAGGCGTAAGTTAAACACAGAAGAAAACCCCGGGGTGGAAACAAAAACCGCAAATAGTTTATTATATATTATAAAAAAAATTACAAGGAGCACGCCACTCGCTAAGCAAACATAGGAGCGGAACAACCCTCGCCTCCACGTGTCGGAAGAAATGTTCGATCATCGCAAACACATTTGTCACTTCCGAAACGCGCACCGTTCACTAAATGTTCCGCCCCATTCTGCACCCTTTTCGAAAAAAGAGAAAAGCAAAATCAATAGCGTCATTACGCCGCGATAGTCATGCCGGATCGAAATCGCTGCCTGCGACGTCCGCCTTGGCGTGCGCGAGCGTATAGCGACGCACACAACAATCGGGACAACAGGGGGACAAGGCGCTTCCGACATCGATTTTCAGCGCAGCGCGATGCCAAACGCCCGTAATGAGGACGGACGCGGGGAGGCGACCAGACGGTTCCCTGGTTGGTTGCGCGTCCCTGAGCTTGTCGTCTCGGGGGGGGGGGGGGGGGGGGAGTGGGTCTACGCCTTCCAGTGAACGACGTCGTTTCGAAGACACTCACACGGAATGGTGCAGGGGCAGGATGTGTAACGAACTGGGATTTCGCGACACGTATGCCGGGAGCTAATTGGGAAACCTGACGCTTTGTTTTTAGCGCGAAAATGCAGCCTTTTTAGAAAACTACCGGTTTTTCTTCATCTTCCCATTTATAAGTTGCACCTTTGTCAGTCGCACCCACTTTATACACAAATGTGAAAAAAAAAACAAAAAAACAAAACAAAAAAACTGGTATGCAAGTCGTTTTTATAGTATATTTGTGCGATCGGAGCGGCAAGACTGCATTGAAAATCCCGAATACGTGTATCATGATCGCAATATATGCGCAAGAGAGAAAGCAAATTTTAATATTCTCCTGAACATGAACGAATGGAACGAGAAATACAAAGTGTCTATGCGGGTAGACCCGAAGATTCCCACCTGCGGGTCTATTTGCATGCGGGGTAAACCTACTGGAAGTTTTCCGGCTTCACCGCGTCATTAGCATACACTCTAAAAGCGCTCGTGCGTCTACTTTCCCGCACAACACTCGGAGAGCCAGCCACCTCAGCTTACGGATCCAGCTCAGCGAATGACGATGGCGAAACATATGTTTAGACCAAAAAACGCAGTCTGAGTTGTGACATTAAGCAATGCAAGCGTGACGTCTTGCATTGCTTAATGTGACAACTCCTAGCTGCGTTTTTTCGTCTAAACGTATGTTTCGGCATCGTCATTCGCTGAGCTGTCTCCGTAAGGTGCGGTGATTGGCTCTCCGAGTGTTGTGCGTGAAAGTAGACGCACGAGTTTTTTTTTAGAGTGTATATATGGTATAAAAGGGACTATCAGACCGTAGTCCTGGCATTCTTTCTCTTTCAATACCCACTTATACGTGCGTTGAATATAGGTAAAAAACAAAACAAAAAAGAAACACATTCTGGGATAAACAAGAAACTTTTTAAGTGAGCCAAACATTCACGGCAACACTAAAAATCCGATACAAATCACATTTCAGGATAACTAAGCAAAAATCTCGTCCAATAACCCTCCTCCCCCCTTCCCAAATAGGAAGATAATATTCAGTATGACCATAGCGGCCGGGACCCAAGATTAAGGCGAACAGAGCAGACAATTTACACTAGGTTCGCTTAGATAATCAGGAATACTTTTCGCGTTCCAGGTTATCTCAGTATGACTATTCGTCCGAATGCTCGGAGCGCCCAAGGGAACTAGAGATGGTCGAAGAAACTATCGGCGGGAAACGAGGAGAGATTCCCTAGTCCCATCAAACAGCGCTGCACAAACGGCACCTGCCTCCCTAAAAGCTTCCCTACCGTATTCTCTTTTTCCTTTTATTGCAGGATCTGGGATAGCGGTCTGATCTGCGATTTGACAGTCGTCTTCACGTTTTGAGTCGTCGCACAAAAAAACGAAAAAAAAAAACGCCAAGCCATGATGAAAGTTATTTGTGCATATTGGTCTTCCCTTTCTGCATTTCCCGTACTAAGGTTTTTTTGTTTCGTTTTTTTCGGAAAAGTCTTTTATTTCTTCCGCGTCGTCTTTACCTTTCGCTTCTCTCCAAGAACACATTTGCTTTGGACTATTTTTGGGAGTTTGCTTATAGTTTTATTCTGCCTATCGTGGTTTTCTTTTCTGTTCGACCGCGTTTTTTCCTGAGCGTTTCCATTATTTACGCACTCCCAACCAGAACGCTTTTTTTCTTCTCATCACTCTCCATTACGACGTGGACATTCCGCTAGAATACGTCATTCGATTTATTTTTGCATTTTCTTTTCCGACTTGTTTTCTTCTAAGATTTGTCAACACGTGAAAGGCGATAGAGCTATTAATAAAACACGTTCATAAGAAATTGACAGCGGAAAACTCAAGAATGTGAATTTTAGGTTCATTTAAATATGCTCCTAAGTGATCCAAGAAAAAAAAAACAAGCATGTACACGTTGGAGTAAAAACTTTGTTGAAATTTTAAGAAAGTATTGCTCTACTAGCGGACTCTTGGAACTTGATTGACGTTCGCATAACACTTTTAATGTATGCTAATGAAGTTAAGACTAATACCGTATTTAAAAATTATATGCCAAGTTAAATTATATTTTTGCGTGAGCTTTTTATTTTTATTTTTTGGTAGGCACTATGTTATTATGAATAACTTAGGTAAAGTAGGTTTAGAAGGTGATGGATTGCACGAATAAACAATAATAAACTGAGTTATCAATCATTCAATATATTTCTGGCCTTTAAATTATGTTTTGCCTCAGATAGATTTCAATACAAACGTGTCGAATATAAAATACAATTTTTGGAAGCTACAAATTCTTCGTCATCATTATTCTATTTACCCTAGTAATCAGATGTCCTCTGCTCTTTGCGGACAATTATTTGAACTAAAAAAAAAGGACTGAATCAATATTTTCTTTATAATAACGCGAACAGACTACTACATTCCTCATGCAACCCAACCAAAACGGCTATTAGAAAAAAAAAAAAACGGAAAATAAGCTTACTTTACACTTTTCGTGAGTTTTTAAGGAACGCTTCAAAAACCGAACTGCTTAAGCACAAGCGATGGTCCCAAAGGGTTTTTTTCTCCTCCGATAGCTACAACTTTTCAAACCCTGATGCATGGATAAAAGAAGAAATAGGTGTAATAAGGGAAGCTTACGTCTCTGGCAATGCTTCTAATAAGAAAACCAAATGTCGAGATCACAGAGGTGCCAAACCTTCTAAGCTATCATTTATTCTCTCTCTCTCACTCTCACTCTCTTCTCCTTCGGTATCATCCCGTACTGTACTCCTCTTCACCACATGACGGATCGCTGCGGGTTCCACAATCCATCCTAACCAATCCAGCACCGATGAACGTGTAACGTGATACGGGCCCCTCGCGTCGCTGCGCCGAGTCACGTGATCCCGAGGAACACGCGACACTGACACGGCATTGGGTTGGCTTCGGTGGCTTGTAGCGTTCCTGTGGTCCATTCCAAGGTAGAAACTGTGTACGGCAAGAGCAAGACGAAGAAAAGCCTCATCAGCTATTCATCGCCTCGAAAGCGAATGGGACCGATCCATCTTTGACAAGGTTTCCACGCTGAAAGGAAAACCAGCCACAGCCACCGAGAAGGACACCAAGGACGGAGCAGAGAAGACAATAGGTGCAAAGAAATGAATGCAGCCGTCTTTTGATACTGGCCGGCTGGCTTCCTCATCCAACATAAAGAAAGAAAACAAACAATTAAAATAGACTACTTATTGTAGCTAAAACAATGCTGACTGCTAAAGAAACTGAACCGATGAAAAAAAAATAGAAAAAAGAACGAACTTAAAAATACGTACGAGTTTGAGAATAATTTATCGGCTTTCAATTGTGGTGGATAAACACTTTTAAAGCACTGAGCGAAATTGTTTTCGGCAATCGCAAGCCGTTCGCCGGCCAAACTCCGATGTGAGCATTGCCCAATCGCTCAGGCACTTAACGGCTGGCCTCGCTTACACCAGACTTGCAGCACGTTACTGAAAAAGAGTAACGAATCACACCAGCCTGAGGTGTGCTCGCGGCTTCAAATTGTAATTTATTACAACTACAATGGCTCTCCCATAGAAAGTAAGTGACCGAACTACCCCCAAAAGTAATCCGTTACTTTCGTTGACAGCGTTACTTTCAAACAACGTTCTTCCTCAATCAAGAAACAAAGGGGAAAGAAGCTTAGGTCCAGGTTCTCGATGCCGCCACCTGTTCTCATTCATGTCGACCTTGAGTATTTTAAGCCACAGCTGACTTTCGAAAGTCTCGTCAGACATTTTGCGTTATTTCTTACTCAATATGTTCACTGGTACGCTGGACACCCTTTGAACTGATGCACTGGATGGGAGTGCCATATTGTGCCTCACGAATGCTTCATGCTCTGCATTGGACTTTTCAGCGAAGCAACGGAAGTACTATTTAGCTCGAAGATAGAGCAAAGCTGGTCGTTGCAGCCGTTGCCTGCTATTCGAGAGTTTGGTAGAGTTGGTAACAGGAAGCTGATAATTAAATAATAAATAAGGTTTGGCTCGATATTCTTCTTCCTTTGAATTCTGAACAGGTCGAGCCTCGGTTGAGACGTTAGTGAATAAGAAAGAAGTTTTCAATATTTAAATATAAGTAATCGAGAAAAAAAACAAAAAAAACAGGACACTTATAACAACAATTAATTGGAACTTTTGTTAGAACAAGGAAATGTAAGCACGCTTTCCATAATGACCTTTCTTGGTGCCGCTTAATGGTACGTTTACACTTGCGGATCCTTGGCGGATCGCTGGCATACTCAGCTTTTGCCGCTGGAGCGAAACACGGGGCGGAAAACGCGGCGGCGAGCCGTTTAGGTCCGGACCTATTTCTGCCGCCGAACGAGGCGTTTCGCTGACCGGAAGTGACATTGTTGCGCACCGCGACGCTGCCTACGTCACAAATACGCGTTCTTCCGGGAGCAGGAACGCCCGGGAGAGAGACCGAGGCGGAAACTCTCACGCCTTCTCGTCATAGTTGACGAGATGTTACGGGAACCGCAGCCACAGCCGGCGCCGCCGCCGCTCGCTCGAAGGAAATAGATGTAAACGCAATCCGCTCGTCGCCGCCGCCGCCGGGAGCGGATCCGCTCCAGCGGCAGCGGATTTCTTCTCAGGTGTAGACGTACCATAAAAACGCACGGAGCACGGACCGACTGCAGTTTTCTCCGGTATTCTCCAGATAGATGTCCGCTGATGCCACGGGCAGTGTTGCCATCTTTTTTGCGGGCGCTGCTAAATTGAGATAAGAAAGTTACTAAACAGTCGCTAGATTCGCCAGGAAGTCGCTAAAATAGTCGCTAAATTTCAAAAGCATATGAAACCCTTTTAAAGTAAGTGAACCTCAAATAATCATATCTCAGGAACTTTGAGAGGTTAAACTTACACTGAAAAACAACTATACTTCCGTTTCAGCTTCGGTCCAGACGCAGCCGATGCTACAAGCGCGAGCATGTGGCCCAGAACAGTGCTTGCACTGCACGAGCGCGCGTGCTTGGCAGGGATGCTGAAAGCCCGGAGTCTGCGCTTGTAACTTTGTTTGCCTCTGGACCGAAGCTGAAACGAAGTATAGGACGGATTTTATTTGTAATGTTTTATTTAGAAAGCGACTAGGCAGTAAGTACGAAACTACGAATAAGAAACGGGTACTTGTTAATTTAGCACGGAAATAATGACTGCTTTGTGTTCAAGAACAGTTCAATGAACAGTCTAGAAGAAGAAGAGTTTCCTCGATGGTGACTGCACTCAAGTCACCTAAATCTGCCGATGTCGACGGTTCGTTGCCAGCTTTGTAGGCTTCAGCTGTGCCGATTCGCCGAACAACTTTTTCGGGAAGTTCGTAGTCGAAACACGTCTTTGCGTGCCTTCTGACGCAGCTCTTTTAGTCAGGATGACGTTTGGCGGAGAGCACGTGGGTACGTGGGCGCGGGAGAGATGGTCTGCAGTGTCTGACAGTGTTGACAGTGTTAACATTTTTTTAAACGCGCCGCTAAATTGAGCATATATCTAAAGCAAAGTCGGCTAGAGAAGCGAAAGGGTTTACCTTTAGCCCGCGAGCATCTCTAAAATTGTTCAAAATAACAAGATTACGGTTGAACACCAAAGTCGCTAAAAAAGTCGCTGGCCGCTAAATTAAAAAGATCCGTCGCTAAATATATGGAAAATCGCTAAATCTAGCGACAAAATCGCTAAAATGGCAACACTGGCCACGGGCAGCGATAAGGCGAAGAACTAAGCGACGCTTATGGCCCCACTCATGAGTTTCACTCTTTCCTCAGCCACCATTACGTTTTATTTGTAAAAAGATCTGCTTGAGATAAGATGCGTCCTGCTGGGGTAAAAACAGGAAGAAGAAAAAAGAAGACTATTACCATTTTCGAAGTGCTCGCAAAAGCTGACTCACAAAAAGGGTAACTGAGATGCAGATAACCTGGCTGGAATTCACAAATAAAGTGGGCCAACCCTAGAAGTTGGACTACAAAAAAGTAAGTAGCTTTTAAGACAGGGTCGAATAAGGTGAAAGAAGCAGAAAAAAAATACATCCTGTTTTCTAAGAGAAGATGATAAGTGTGCATCGACCAACGAGGATGCTTGTGGCAATAACACCTTCACATATTATCACATCTCTTTTAGCGGATTTTAGGGTAGACGGAGCGTTGTCTCGTGTTGTGACATTATGAAAATGGTTGTAGTCACTATAACCGAGAAGGACATTGTTAATTCTTGTCTGTGCACTTACCCCCTTGAGCTTCTCAAAGAGGCATGCAATCACTTGGTGTCTTCCTCTCCCCGCCTTCGATCGCAAAGAAAAAACAGACACTAAAAAAAGCAGATATAACTTCCCCATCCTTTTTTTTTTTTTGTAGAAATGTTTATTCTGATTTTTTGACATTGTTGTTAGGGTCTAAAAAAAAGATTCAGGGGCTTGGTGTTGCAAAAAAAAGGCTTTGCGGAACTGAAGAGTGCCAAGCCTCCCTTTGGAGTGTCACTGCGCTCAACTTTACCAAAATGAAAACGACCTTCTCTTTAGAAGGAGGGGGGTTGGGAAAAAAATGTAACGGATTACAAGGGAATCCGTTACGTAAAAAATGTAACGGAATTACTTTAAAATTACTCTAGAAAATATGTAATTATTCCGTTACTAAATTACTGATAAATGTAAGGGATTACAAGTAATTTCGTTACTTGTAACGGATTACGTACAAGTCTGGAAGCCTTACACCAGTAAAAGCAGGAAGCGGTTCCCGGACATTTCATCGAACGCCGCTTCGTCGAACGCCGTTTCATCGAAAAAATGGACGTTTCATCGAACGCCGTTTCATCGAATCGCTGACGGCCGTTTCATCGAATGTCTTTTATATAGAAGTGTGAAAGATGCTCTTTGATTCCCGGATCGAGTGCATTTTCTTGTCATTCACCCATTTCATCGTCAGGTTTTTTAATGTCCAAACTTGTAGCTGTTACAATTTATTTCGATGCAAGTAACCCATGAGGATATTTGTACCGATTTTTATGTTTATTTCGCATATTATGCTTATCTGTTCACCCCCTCTGTATTACCCGATGGGCCTTGAGGGTATTGTAACAAATAAATAAGAAGTCGCACTCCCGGTAAAAGCGTACTCCAACTCATGGAGGCCAGAAGGCGGCTTAGGTTTTGCGCAGGAGCAACAACCTTAGCCATGTGAGAGCCTCCCTAGCCTCTCATGTCTCTTTTCTATTGATACTTTTTTACCACTGAAGCTTGCATCAGCTAAAGCTGAGGGTGCTATCGGTGAAACGACACCGAAGACATTGTTTTTTTTTTTAGATTCTGAGGACTCAATGAACTCAAAAGGTAAGTACGTCGCTTTCAAGTTTTATTTGAAAACTTTCGAGAGCTCATGTGTTCAGAAGCGACAGCCATTCACCGTTTCAAATGATGAGCAATGCTCTCGCAAAGTCCCCCACAGCCATGCTCCGTCTGTTCTCATAAAAAAAGGGCGGACCCTCTCATTTCTTGGCCACTATGGCCTTCTTCTGGCGAGGGAGGCTCTTGGGAACTCAGCATCGCCTCCAGCTATGTCTCTCCGTACAGTTGATGTTCTGCGGCGAGGCAAGGGGAAGAATTTCCAGAACCCGGGATGGGCACCTCCGACCAGCTTCAGGAAGCGGGAATGCCACCCTGGCGTTCGACCAAGACGGCGTCCTGATAAAACGGCTTCGATGAAACGGTGTTCGACGAAACGACGTCTCGATGAAACGGCATTCGATGAAACGGCTTCGATGAAACGGCGTCTCGACAAAACGGCGTTCGATGGAATGTCCGGTCCCAGCAGGAAGCCAGCTATGCGCTAGCGCAAGTTCGTCTGCTTTGTGCACAGTGATTGCGATGATATCAGAACGCCGAGCTTTTATTGGCTTATCAGAGAAGAAAGAGAGGTGTAGACCACGAGGCATCTGGCATTGAGGTCTACCCACTATCCTTTCAATCAGAGGCAAACAGAGCTATATATTTATTGATGTCACGGGACCAATACATTGTCTTCTAAACAAATGAAACGATCGCTCCTTAAGTATTGCCTTGCCTAATTCCGAAATCTCATTAATTAGGTAGTGATATCTACATTCATGGGGCTGTCAGTGATAGCGGCTAAACTTCGACACGCCCTAGATGAAAGCATAACAAGCAATAAGAATCACGTGCACGTACTTCAGATTAAGCAACTATGCGCTTTTTGGATGTTAGAAAGGTTCGTGTCTCTTGACTGTGCTGTTAGATGTTTTATTTTCTTCCCAAATCGAATTTCACCGCACGCGTCACGATGACTGATTTCACTTACAGCGTTCGATTTGAAAAGAGGAGCAAGTGTTTAAATGATTTATTGAATGTCCTCTAGAGTCAATGAAAGTGGAACTGGAATCATTCTTGGGGTTGATTTGAGGTACATTAAGCCTGATTTATCGTTGTGCCCGTTAGGTTATAGGAGACAGAAAGTAATACGAGGTATTTACAAATTAAGACGGTAACTATGACCGTAAGAATTATTGTGGATGGTAGCTCAGGTCCCGATCTCTAGCAGTACGAACGAGATATGATGAGGGACAGTACAGTTTGAACTTTAAAGAAGTGATCCAGTTTGTTGGATAGACAACGGTAATATATATTTTCCCTCCAGAGTTTTTTGCTCCGTACGAAACTGGTCATAAAAAAAAAACAATATGCTGAGGTTTTTGTTGTTTTTTGGTAACTCAGTGTGTATGGTGGGGGGGGGGGGGGGGGGGGGGGGGGGGGGA
>JAZHYW010025821.1:0-139076 GCA_037355805.1 Ixodes ricinus | reverse complement strand
GTTCCGGGTGCATTGCTGTTCCCCGAGCTCGTCGTCGCCGGCTGCAGCTCGAGTGAAATTTTCACGTCGTGATAGGCCCGTATACGGGTCTTTCACGTTGCGCTCTGCCCTTGAAAATTTGATGCTATCACAAGGAGCAACCAACGTCATCTTTGACGGCTCCCATTTTACTGAACATCATTCGTTGTTGTTGGTTGTTGTTAGTCCACGACCGAAGCATAACCGTAAAGTCTGCTGTCTCAAAAATACTACTCAGAAAGCACGCTTTTATGTAAATGTGCACGGGCTCATTTACATAAACATTTTCATTTATAAAACTGACCTTTACGGTCTGTTTCCCTATTTGCTCGTTCTTTTTCTTATGGTCACACTGGAAACTCGTATAAAGAAGCACGTTTGCCTTCTTTTAGTGCGCGTTCGCTGAGACCCGTTATTCGACGAGCGAAGCATCTTCGCAGGCGACATCCGACAGCCATCGCCACCGTTTTGGCATGACGTCATAAATATGAGTCGGTGTGTATACACCTTTCCAAAAAACGCTCTAGGCCGCCGCCATGTTGCTGATGCTGATACGGCTGGTGCGACTCGCGCGCCCTCTATCAGCTAGAAATTTTCTGGCACTCTCTTGGAGCTGTGAAGACCCCTCAGCGCGGTTCTCTACCTGTGTTTTTGCGGTTTTGCATTCTGACGTTTTCTCGCCCCTCTTGAAAGTTTCCACTTAATATTTTTATGCGTGCTGCGTACCCTTTCTGTGTTATCTTCCATTGTGAGAAATAAGGCTGGTAAGTGCCTGCCATTAAAGTTTTTCTGCTTGACATTCACGGGGAAACGAAGGAGGTGAAAGGACGTCCAACGACCCTCGACGCGATTTTGCGGAACATTGTTCTTCCCCACTCCAGAGATAATCCGCGTAGAATCCTCAGTCATCTCCAAAAATAGTTGTCCGGGTTGGGGTGGGAAACGGGTCAGTCGCGTTCGTTCCTTTGACTTGGTGCTGTTGTAGAAAAAAGAAGCTCTCCACGAAACCTGCCCCAAAATGAAGTCGTCTTGGATTCCGTCCGATCGTCAAGATGTGACTGTCGTCGACTGTGACTGTTATTTGAGATATTTCTCAAATAAATTCTTTTTCGGATAACGCTGCATCGTGTGGTACGTACAATATATTGTTCGAACGTTAGCACTTTCTAAATTGTATGTCCGTGTCCTGTCCACCGGTAAACACGTTATTGGCGAGCGTGAAAAATGCATGCCTTTCGGCTCTCTTCTGTTGTAATTTATTTTTGACAGCTAAGCGCTTTGTCATTTGTTATGTGGCGAATCGCGCGGAGCCATCAAAACTTATCGTAAGAAACACACAAAAACTAGAACTACATTCAAGTCGCATTTGTTCTGTTGCGTGCGTACCCAACAAAAGTAGTTTATAGGTTTTTTATTGCTCTTTTTTCTTCTTTCAAATGTGGTACAATGATTTCTCGATGACCTCGGGAAAATACGTGCACCATGAAACACAAAATACAGCGGGAAAAGACGAGAATTTAGCCGCCAGCATTGTTTGAAACTGCGCCTACGCAGGCTGCGCCTATCTATAGAGTGGGTCGTGAATCACAGTCCCCTCGGTTAGGGTTAGCAGGGACGCCGGAGAGAGTCTAGCCTCAAACTCAGTGACTGGGCTCGAAAACGGTTTGCTGCCCTGGGGTCGAGTGTTTCTTGGAAAGGTGTATACGTAGCTTCCACTGACGTCACATCGCATACTTCTGGCCACCATGTAAGTGAAAGGAGAGAGAGGGAAGCTGCTTTTGTGGGAATTTTGAGTGACGGGTCTAGTCTTCTGGGAAGCGAATAACGGGAGACACAAAGAGAGTCCTGGTGAGAGGAAGCTCCTTGTTCCCCCTCTTCTCTGGAGGCCATTGGAGCGCTCTTTGAATGACGTCACGAGCCAGCCATGTATACACCAACGCACGGCTCTGAAGTCACGCCGCTGCGGTGAGCTGCTATTCGCGCAGCGCACGCGCTGCAGCCGCTTCATTTACAGATAAATCCGGTTTCTGCGCATGCGCAGTGCTGGCACCTGTAGTGGGCATACGCAGACCTGTTTGTAGAGTGTGTGTTGGTCTACAGACAGCCACTCCGCCGCGGTCACACTGCCAACACACCATACAAAACGGCAGTCTGCAGACTCGATCCGAGACGTGTTTCTCCCTTGTATGACGGACCTGGGCACATTAGTCACACAAGAAACGTCTGCCCACACGTTCCAAGCATACGTGTGTGTGAAGCAGGCATGCTTAGCTTGAGGCGTCCGCAGATAATTGTGGCGTCATGTATGCAACGAACTTCATGTGTTTTGTGCGTTGTATGACCAGATGCTTTTTAGAGTATTTTCATCCCGTGAACCTGAATATCACGTTCATTTTCCCCGAAGATGTAACTAAACGCGAGGAAACACGAAAAGCATCCGACCACTCGTAACGTCGTACGCAGGTCTTTCAACCGCCAAGCGCGTGTCGCTCGTGTGGGCAGCGCGTGATATTGCAAGCTTCCCAGGTACATTCCCCCGCACTGACACCAGTCCTGACGGAGGGGCTTCGACGGTACTTCAAACAAAAAACAAATATTTGCTACAGCCACCGTGCACCAAATTGAAAAATAATCTCGATATCCGTGATCCTGGAGGCCGAATAAAGACGATTTAAGTGGTTTTTTTTTCCCTCAGATACACAACCACTTTAGTTTTCCTTTAATTCGCACCAATAGAGCAGGCGGCCGCTGGCATTCAGACGTCTATGGAGCGCCGCTTTCGCAAAACGCGGTTGATGCTATCCTCCAACCTCGCAAGGCTCATCCAAAGCCAAACCGTGCAACGTTAGTTTCTCCACTGGGCGCATAATAAACCGATCTCACAAACCATGTTGGCCATAACTGCAGTTCGCACAAGGCAGGCGGCAGTGAACGAGACAGCTCGTGCCACCTCGTGCTTCTGCTCGCGCAGTCCCTCAGCGAATGCAGAAAGACTACAGTTCCCAGGATGCAAGGCGGCAGCGGTGGTGCAATAAACCTGTCTGTGGGATGTATCGAGCACAGCAAGTATGATCCGGGACTGCGTAGAAGGGTTTCTTTCTTGGAAAACGTCACTCTTTGGGAAGAGGCGTAAGCAGCCGACGAAAAACAATCGGCGCACGCGTAAGAAAAACCGATGCGTCAAGAAATAGGACAATACGCGCACGCAGTGTGCACTCTCGCCTTCGTACGAAGTAGCAGATCTCGTGATGACTGCGAGAGTTGCAATCACATACTGGGTAAGCTGGTGAAAAGATACACAAATACTTCAACAGCTAGACCCTTTTCAACAAAAAAAGTCTGGCAACAGTGAGAAAACGCTAGATCTGCTGAGTACACTGGACATCGAACGTCATCTTGAAGGGTGTTATCCCGTTTTGTTTACGTCGCCCCAGTACAAATTTTTTGGTGCAGTGAGGAGGTCAGGGGTGAAATAAAGCTGCGTTTCTTTACCACGCGCCGAGAAAGTCTTGTTTCTTTCGGCTTGGAGGAAAAGCGAGCGATACCATGAATGTATTAAAAGCGGGAATAGATTAGTTATTTGAACGTTGCTTTTACTGCCTCGCTGATGCGCTTGCAGCCACCTGTTGTGAAAGTTAAGTAAGCGTTCGTGACTACAACGACTTGAAAGGCTTGCAGTTGCATCATCCTGTTGCTCAAGCGTCTATTTCCGATCAACTGCGAGCTTATGTGTTGCGCAGTGCATAGCAGTCGTTCTGCTCTGGGTGAATTTCTCATCTAGAGCGTAAACCAGTGTCGCCATACCTCAAAGGCAGATAGCCGCACATGTCTGAACACGAACGTCAAATTCAGTTCGGCTCTATCTTCCTTCGCTTCGTTGAGCCTGAAAATAAATCAAATTATAGGTTATCTATCAAGTATAGGTTATTTATCAATAGGACATTTATCCACTGGTAATTTCGCAGTTGTGACGTCGCTCGTGCGGCAAAAAAAAAAAAACGTGCGGCAAGAAAACCGGGGAGGTCGAAGGCAATACATTAGCCTGCTCAAAAAACATTTTTTTTTCTGCAACACTTAGTATATTTAATTTGAATTGTTTCGTTGAAGGCAAAATTTTGCTTCCCGTTTCTTGTGTTCGTTGGAAAAGCGCAAATCTTTTCTTTCTAACTTTTTTGTTTGTTGATTCTTTGAAAAAATTAACTAGCTGTAAATATTGCTTTAGATTTAACCTGCTTGAACTAAAAATTGACCGATAATTGACAATAAATTCAACAAAATGCCAACCTATTGCCATAAGAAATTTCTGTTTCGAGTGATGATGTGCATTTTCTTAGACTGTCGTCTGCTAAAGTCAGTGGATTTGGGAAAGTAGCGCCATTGCCTTCCCACCTGCTAGCCGGAAACAAACAAATACCAACATACAGACGGCAAAACCTCTCAAGCTGATTGGCTCATCGCTGGCGGTTGCCATGGTGATCGCCATTTTGGACCCTTTCAAAATGGCGAATTCGCGTGGTTCTTTCTGCGCGCTCTCGAGCGCTCTTTCCAGAGCGCGCGAAATCGGGCTGGTTGAAAGAGAGTGCTGTCGCCTGATCGGGTGGTTCATTCCGAGGGCGCCTCTCCCTCTCAGAGCGCTCCCTGGTACTCCGTCTGTAGCCGCGGAGTGCGGAGCGGCGCAGGCGTCACGTGGTACTTGGACGGTGATCACGTGGTTTTGTTGACGATGGCCGGCGGGGGTCTGTGATGGTGTGCGGGGTCCGCCGAGACGGCGATTGATGTGTGGTTCTACAAAGTGCTTGTGCATTCGACGGTGCGAGGATTACAACGGACGGGACGACATTCGATTGCGACCGTAACAGGAAAAGTCGACGTGTGAAGTATTCCCAGTGTTTTCACGAGATCGTTCATCTCACGGCGGTGAATCCGCTAAGCCTAACCGACGACGAAACAGCTCGCAGAGCTCGCCGCTGTTTTACCGGGTTTTGGGGTCGCTTCAAGACATTTTCAGGTTTGGTTAAAGTGCATCAAAGGTTTGTGTTGTAAAATAAAGGGAGAGCCGAATATAATTCACTGTGATTTGTGTCACATTGCGATGCTTGCACGATATTTCGCCGTGAGAAAAATGCGGTTTCTAAACTTTTAGATTTGCCTGCTCTGTCGTACGCATGACCGCTATCGCAGCGAGTTCACTGTCAAAAACGCGACGAGTTGACAACTGTTTCCAAGCGTTGGCTTTCGTTCTGTGCTGCAAAAATCAAATCGCATAATGCTGTTTTCTTTTCTTTTTTTACATGCCGGTGCGTAAAACAATTTACGTCACAACCGTTATTTCATCACGTTGCGAGCGTAAATTTTGCTCAATCGTCCACCGGACGCTGTAAGATCGTGTTGTTTTTAATGCATTACCAATGTCAAGAGATTTTAATTCCGTGACTGGTCTGAGAATCTCGGAGCGCTCTGAAGCCAGCAGCTGTAATCGGCTGAAAAGGATCCCGAGTAGCTCTGGTGGCGAGGAGAGGGCGCTCTGCTGAATCGAGGTCAGAGGCGAGAGGCGACCACCCGAATTCACCAAAAGCTTCGGGGTTTCGAAAGGGTCACCAAACCTAGTCACACAGAGATCGCTAGACAGTAAAATAATTTTTCAATGCCTCCAAGCACTGACGTTGCGTGTGATGGCGGTACGAAGATGTACGTCATCACACGCGGCGTCGGTGCTTGGGGGCATTGAAAAATAATTTCACTCTCTTGATTGTATGAGATTTGGAGAAATAAGCATGAGTGATAAGTTTATTGCATGCAAAATGCCAAAGCGCTCATGATGAACATAACAGCGCACAAAAAGACAAGGACAGAGAAAAGGAACATGCAGGACACACAAGCGCTGACTCGCAACTGAATTTATACATAAAGGAAGAAGAAGAGGAGGACGTTCTGAAAGACACGCAGGGCACGCAGTGCGTGTCACGCGCGACACAACACCATTTATCTACAAAGTCTGTGCCCCATAGTCCGATCTAAAAACAAGGTTTCGGTTTGAAGTAGCGCTTGTGTGTCCTGCATGTTCCTTTTCTCTGTCCCTGTCTTTTTGTGCGCTGTTATGTTCATCATGTCAACATACCAACTAGCCCAACTTACAACACTTCTGCAAAGTGCTCATATTGGCCGAGAAACGCTTTCAGTACGATGATGCTCCATAGCGATCTTGGTGCGACTGGTTTCAACTAGATCCAGTGACTTTAGTTTCAACAACCCTTTCGAAGCTTCAAAGCTTTGAAAGGGTCCAAAATGGCGATCACCATGGTAACCGACAGCGATGAGCCAATCACCTTGAGAGGTTTTGTCGTCTGTATGTTGATATTTGTTTGTGCCCGGCTAGCAGGTGGGAAGGCAATGGCGCTACTCTCCCAGATTCAGTGACTTTGACGTCTGCTATATGCGGAGCGCAAACTCGTCTGGTTGTTGCGCAACGGTTGCAGTGACTTCAGAACGCCAAACTTTGATTGGCTCTGATTGGAAGGATAGTGGGTAGACTTCAATTCTAGCTGCCTTGAGGTCTACCCACTATCTTTCAATAAGAGCCAATCAGAGCTCGGTGTTCTGACGTCACCGCAAGAAGCAGACGAACTTTCGCTCCGCATAGTCAATGACATGTCAAAAAGCGCAGAGCGTGGCAACTCCAGAGCATCCTACCATAGCTCCGTATTCAACAAAATTGATTGATTAGCGAATAAGAGCACCGAAAAACAAATTATAAAGCAAGACTGTGAACATAATAAGCCCCGCTCTAGGTTTCTTGAGGTGTCAGTGACCATAGTGCGTAAAACCTAAGTATTTACTATTTTTGTGTAAGAAGTGTATTAGTTTATATTTCCATTCATCGCACACATTAATCGTTCTATTTCTTCTAGAGCGACTAGGCTTTCCAAAATCACTCTTCCCCTGTAACTTAAGCAAAAAAAATTTTTTATGTTATGTTAAAAAGTTGTATGATCATTTATACGGAATGTTTTCTTGTAGTGCACGCAAAGAAATCCCCGCCAGTGCAGATGACGTTACGGAAAACCAATTTTTACTCGTTTGATCAAAGAAAGAATCTCAATCTAAACTCGCCAAGCACAGAATACTCAAACAGGCGAAGCGCCGTTGAGTTATTATTTTTAATGCGTTAGCATTAGTACCCGACATGACAGGGAGAAGCATTAGCTTCTTCCTGTCATGTAGGTTACATGACAGGGAGGAGCTGACGGCGTCCGTCTGTGGACAAAACAGTAGAAAGGGAAGCGCACCGCGTAGAGAGGAGGGAGTAGTGAAGGACAAAAGCGGGAGGGAGGCCACGTCCCGGGGCGGAATCCAATGCGCGCGCAGATGCTGGGGCGAGTCTGAATTTGCAGGAGTGCGGAGCGCGTATACCTTCGTTTGTGCTACAAAATGGAGTGTGAGCTAAGTACTATATATCGCTAGACTAAGTAGGCGACAAAAGAAGACTGATTGTGAACAAAGGAGAAGGGCTGCCGAAACCGGTGAACAGCAAAAGCAGCATAAGGCAGCGGATGCCGCTGTTAAGCCAAGGCGGAGCGAACGAGACAGAAGAGCGGAAGCAGCGCTCAGCTCGGCTGGACGAAGACAAAAAGAGGCAGCAAAAAATAGAGGAAGCAAAAGAAAGCCAAACCAGAAAAGTGAAGGGGTCAATTTGTTAGCATTTCCCAAAGGAGGACTTTTGTGGTGTACAGATCTACATTTTCTTTTTTCGCCCAAAGCCAATCAGTTCTCGGATCCGACGATGCCGTTGCCCGATTATAAACCTGCTGTTGGCACAACGCATGCTCAGAGGCTTCAGTCTAGGGTTACCAACCGTCCCTGATTTTACGGGACTGTCCCGACTTTTCTCTAAGCGTCCCAAGTCCCGCATCGTCCCAGTCGGGACAGCTGAATGTCCCGGATTAGGTCCAGACCGTTTAGTAAAACATTTTAAATGTGATCCAATGCACGCCCAGCAATTCGCATCACGCTGGGAAGCACGAAGCGCAAGAAGCAATGCTTCGGCGGCTAGCGGTGGTTGTGAGAGGCTTTCACCACTTTAGCATGCAAGCCATGGGAAGCCGGAAATCGCTGCGACACTGGTGCCGGACAGCGCCTGTTCTCATCATCATTGTTTGTATAACACCTTTGTATCTCCCTTTTCCCTCGCACTTAGTCCCCCCCCCCCCTTCCCCCGTCCCGACTTCCTTCATTAAAGAGTTGGTAACCCTAGCCGCTTCACTTTACGTGAATATGGTTTCGGCGCACGCGCAGTGCCCAGAACTGGTGTGGTATAAAGTTAAACGCGGGCTTGTTTGCATACAGAGTGTTGGGCTATTCGCCTCGAGATCGAACCGTGTCGCCACCGTGCGGCCGAAATTGGAAACTTGCGAAAGCGGGGATACCGCCGTGCGTCGTCTGCTACGGGCGCACGTTCAGAAGTGTGGGCATCGACGACACAAGCCCGTTTCTGGCTGAGCTTGACCCTCCTTATTAAATGTTTGATGTTTTAATTGTCGTTTCTTCTTAGTAAAGGTTGTGTTGTATCGTTTCACATGCGTGAAAATACAGCAAAGCGATTATTATTAAGTCGGAAGCTTCCGTATTCTTAGTGTGTTGGTTCGTATACAACCGCTTGTCCCACGTATTTCTGTTTTCTCGCACGAGCAATAGCTTTCATAAAACATTGAATGCTCATTGGAGCTGTGGTTTGATTAGAAAATTAACCCGACTGATCGCTACCCTTTAATAGACTAACCAACCGATAAATCCGTTCGTTGATTTTTCGCCGGTCATATTGCATGAAAGAAGTTAAAACGACACATTTTTTACTATTTTTACTACGTCATAAATGGCACACTGCATTCTAATTTTAAACTTCTCGTTGTGACGCCTAAATATGAACACGGGAAGCCTTTTAATGTGAAGTAATTTTTAAGTTATTATTTGAACAGTATAATCACCCTCGGTGACAATCACAAGCCCGTTGAAGTGGTTTACCGTGCAAGCCTGTGTCATAAAAGACAAAGACGTCAAAAATATTAGAACAGACATCTTTTACTTTTTGCTGACTTTCTCCAGCACAAGATTCCGATTAAACGGCAAAAACAAAAATCGCAATCAGAGCATTACTGGAATAATCTAAAGATTAATCGATGAACTGCCCAGTCCCGATATGCGTTAGGTGAGGGCGGAGGGTGATCGAAAAGTCTCGTGAAGGTCGCTAGCCCTCATCAGTAAAAGAGTGTCGCTGCGGCCGATGCTGTCTGTGTCGTGATGCGGGTTGTTTGCTGGAGTTGCAGAGTTTACTGTGTTTGAATAGAAGATTAATTAGCCAGAAACTTATAATATTAGCCTATTGATATCCGCGGCACTCACCAAGAAGATTGAAGCGGGTGAACCCAGACTACAGAGAAGATAATTTAATAAACGTTGCTGGGTTACTCGGTTACACTTGTTCATTACACTCGCGGCAGATATATTAGAACAGTCTGTTTCACTTGTTTCAGTTGTGCTGTCAATGTGCAGTTTGCGGATCGTAACTAGAAGAGGCACTCTCTCCTCATCGCAACGTAGTAGAATTGTTCCGACTCCGAAAAACTTACCCACACCGTGGCACAGTAAAGGGAAACATTGACTGCAGAGGAACTTAATAGCACGGCAATTTTCGATACAGCACTGACTTCTCTTCATGTTAAACATTTATATTACTGCAAAAGCTAAAAGTTAAAAAAAATCCATCGAACCTGCAATTTCACAGCCCACAGTACCATTATTATGTTATCCGGGTCGGAATTTAATGTTTTGGAGAACTCCCACGCTGGTAAACCGATAGATATATTTAAAAGAATATATATATATATATATATATATATATATATATATATATATATATAACATAAATAGAGCAGATCACCCGGAGACAGGCATCCGTCGTGGTGATCCATGCTGCCCAACGTCTGCCTAGAGCAGACGACGCATCCCCACGAGCGATTATTTAAATTTAGGTCGTACACTGGTAACACAATTCGATCTTCACTGAAGCACCGGACGGTACCGCACCATTTTCCGCTATAATTGTTTTTCCACCGACACTATGCGACAAAATAAACGCAAGAATCTACGCCGTCTCGCGCGCGAACGTGGAAAGCCTATGGGGCGGCCGTGCTTCTATCCCCGCTTTGATGATGATGATAGCGCGACAGTAGCGCCACCTCTAGGTCGATCTCGAGGCCAATACATCTGAATAGCTTTCCTGATCTTAGACGGGCGTCAAAAAAATAAACAGGGACAAGAGGCTGACGTAAACACTGGCCCACTCGCCAACTAACGTTTATTGAAGAAACAATCTCTTATATAGCCGTGGGAAACGTAAGCCATTGCTACAACCGGTGTAGTCCTCTATCAATAAATTAATATTCTTTAGCCGATAAGGTTATGGATGTGCCACTTGTACCACCTCGTGCCTCTGCCTATAACCTCAAACGCCTCGTGTAGCTATCTGGATATTTTATCTGTGTATCTGCAGGTCAAAAAATTTGGTGTCATCAAATGACGGGAAGCAAGGGCAGCGGCTGCAGTGCGTTGCCAGAGGCCTTAATCTGGACACTTGGGGAAAAAGTCGGCGAGAAATTCGGCGGCTATGATTGGCCGGCGCCAAGGTCAAGTGCGGCGTTGGCCAATCGCGGCCTCCAGATTTCTCGCCGGCGTTTCCGCCAAGTGTCCAGCTTAGGGCCCCAGATGTCCTAATGTAAAGTCCCTAGATAAGAGCTTTCTAGGAGTAGCGACATTCTTTGAAGCGCCGACTGCGTGACGGTGCAGGCTTTAGGAAGCGAATGGCGGCGCAAAGCAGAGGTTTGAACTGAATGCCGCCATTTTGTTCAAATGGAATGTGCTTCGTCATTTGTATTGGTTGTCGCTAATTCTAACAGTATCAAGGGACTTTATCCTGATGGGGTTGCTCGTGTTGCCGCGTCATGTTCGCGGGCGCGATCTTTAAATAGGGATTATTAGCAAGTTTTAGTAGACCGTATTTCCTCCTCCGCTAAGTCCCTCCGCTACCAGGAACTCCACAGCAAAGACCATCCGCACGCAGGCGCAGCGGTGGTTTCTTCTAGCGGAGGGCTAGCGGAGGGGGAAACACGGTCTACTAAAACTCCCTATTACCAACTTTAGATAGCACCACCGCTTCTGTTTTCTCGCTCTTTGACGCGAGAAAGGCGGGCGCGAGCGTATCCGATTGTCGGCCGCGCGCCTCGCTGCCGGCCGGTCGGTGACGTCACGTTTATATTGTGTGGAAAACTGGGCAAAAATAACACCATCTTCCCGAGGGGAACTATGGGGTGATGCGGAGCATCGTGTTGGTTCCGAGGAAAGAGTCAGTTGGTGTGCTGACGTCGAGAGATGGCGCCACCGACTGCCCTAGCGTTACCCCCTACGCTAGCCTTCGTCGCGGCTCGCGGCAGAGAAACTTGGAACGCTCGCCACTCGCCGTTTATTTTTTTTTTCACACTTGAAGGAGAGGAGACTAGAGGAGGAGAGTTGCGCGTGCGCGCGTGGTGTGAGTACAATCGAACGCACGCGCAGTGCACGCAGCTGGTAGAGAGAGAGAGAGCGGAGAGAGTAACGCGCAGCTGTTGGAGAGAGGGAAGGAGGAGAGTTGCGCGTGCGTAGTGTGGGTGCGGACTACGACGCCGCGGGACATAGACCCGAGCAAGAGATGCTCCGTATCTAAAAATCGGCCTGTCTGACCAACGTATACAGAACCGCATGACATTTAGGTTTAGTACACAACTCCCGTCGTGCATTTTGTTATTTTTGCGGTGTTTTATTTTGCATTTGTCTGCAGCATCTGCGGGGGAGTTGATTTTACAGCACAGACTCGCCAGCTTGTTGTGTGCTGAAAAAAAACAAAAAACAATGGCACGTCGTACCGGTCAGCCACCTTTTTGAGGTTGTGGGTTATGGAGTGCATATACGCAATTACAACTGGCCTTACTGTGCTTCTATCACGAGGTTGATTACGTGTCCCTTCAATCTTCCTGACTAGGCTTTTCGCCATCTCCACCAGAACATTTGGAGGGAAACCAGCCCTCTGCAAACGCGCTGCTTGTTTCTTGAAACTCTCTTGTGCACTGTGCTCATAAGACTTTTTCACAGACACCTCAAGAGGCAACCCCTCGTTTCACAACCTTGGACAGGGCGGTGCAGAATGGGAGAATGCCCTTTTTGGAGAGTGGTTCATACGTCCAGCATATTTGGTCCTTCGTAATGCTCAGCCTGAGATCTAAAAACTGCAACTGTACCATTTTCGGCTCTTCATCCGTAAATTTCAAGTCTTCGCCACAAGACTTAAAAACATCTATACCCGTTTTCACCTCAAGAAAAAAGAACGTTTTGCTCAATGTTCATACGCGGCACGAAGTAGTTGTTACAAGATTTGGCTGTCGGAGGCAGAAGCGATGCCTTTGGCGTTTGAAACGTGTACGTCTTGACAAGGTAACACATATCTAATCTAAAACGCTCCTACATATATCTCAATTCTCAGCATAAAAAGGGAAATTAGTGATGCTCCGTGAGAAGCCGGACTCTTTTACTACGGTTCTTGAGGTGAAAACGAGTATAGTATTATTTTGATTTCATCGGTAGCCGCTGTAGCCGTCTTGCTAAGAACAAGAAAGTCGTCCACAAATCTGAAGACTTTGAAACTTCCCTGATATCGCAGTTTCTCTAAGACGTTTTTCCCGCACCTACTTAGAAATATATTGCACAGTATGGGCGCCACGCGCGAGCCAAAGCGGATTCTCTTGTCTTGCAAAAACAAGTTCCCTTAAAAAGTCATGAAATTATTCTTTAAGTAGAAGGCCAAAAGCTCCAGGAGGTGGTCCAAGCTAATACCGGACGAGCTCCGGAACGGTACAACGCCGTTGTATTCGATGCACTCTCTGACGGAATTAAACAGGGTGTTCATGCTCAACCGAGTAAAAAGGGTCTTCTACGTCTACCAAGAATGCACTTCGCATGTCGTGATTACCTTTTCTTAGAAAATCTATAACGCAGTTTGAGTTGTGTATGACAAACGGTTCACATAGGTCTAGGGTGCTCAAAGGCTTACAAAGATAGCTGGCTATCTGAAACTGCCAAGGGTGCCTCTCGGTCAGAATAGCACTGAAGGGGACGGCAAAGAGAATGTCCAATTCCAGTTTATTGCTGGACTTGACACTTTTTTGCAGCGTCGTTAGCTCCATAGCGCCACACTCCTCAAGAGCGCGGGATTTCAACTTCGTCAGCGGGCCAGGACTGGCTTGCTTGAAATTCTTCTGAATGGCTTCTCTTGCCTTGGTTTTGCAGATGGCATCCGGAGCGACCATCTGATGAGTAGCTTCAAATTGTGGTTCAGGAAGTGGTCCACGATGTCACTGGTTTTGAAGCTCCTCTTTGTTTGACCCAACGAGCGTTGGAGAACTTCCACGCCGTCGCCGACGCATCGTTCTCTGTCCTCAGGTTTTGCTTTGCTCACCATCTAACTCACCAGTGACAGCTGTGTGAGTGGACGCATGTGCTCCCGTGCTTGCCCACACCAGGTGTGGGCACTGCGCGAGCGCACAAACCAGATTCACGTGAGGTGAAGCTTCTGCGCATGCGCCGTGGCGACAATAGCGCCACCGAAGAGGAGTGACGTCACAGCCGCGTGTTGGTCTATAGACCTTTCCAGCGGCAGTCTCGAACGAAGCGACTTACAGCGCGCGTCCCTGGTTTTGAGAGGGTACGTCAGTGTTGCCCGACTGCGCTGAGCTGTGGGTTTTCTAGTCAGTGGGCTGTGGCAGCCTGCGTAGGCGCACTTCCGGACGTTGGTGGAGGCTAAATTGCCGCGTTCTATTTATTATTTTGTGTTCTATGGCTAATAGAATTTCTCGGGGTTTTCAAGAATGCATTGTACTATTTTTGGGAACAAAAACAAAGAAATGAAAGCTGTTTTGGTGAGTCCATGCGCGACAGAACAAATGCATCTGGAATGTTTGTTTCATATTATGCTGATCTTTTTACGGCACCATACACTAAGCCGTGTCAATCTACAAAGGTCTTAACCGTCGAAAATATTTGACCACACCGGATATCCGAACTGCATGGCTATTCCCCGCTCACAACATGAAATTCAACGAGTCTCATCAATCGAACAACATATATCGTACGTACCCCACGGTGCCGCGTTATCCGAACAGGATTTGAGAAAAAGGTCTAAAATAACACAGCATATCCAATATACAGTGTCGACATAGCATAGAGTTATTACAATAAACGCTAGAGGCTCAGCTGGCGCTAGTGTGCTGTTGCATTTTGAAGCAGACAGCAAGCAGTCTAAATTTGACTTCCGGTAATGTATTCCTATGGGAAAAAGCGAGTGTATTTTCTCTCTGCGCTCGATTATAAGAGCAAATATCACGAATAATTTGTACGTACTAAGCACATTGGAACATTTATCAGTCACGCATACGAAATAAATGGTCAGTTACGGCGTTTTTCTTTCAAATTCATCGCATTAAAAACGGTGCTAAAACGGCTTCGTACGAGTATTTTTGTGCACTGTCGGACACTGTTAGCGCGAACACGGCGTCGACGCTTTCCAACATGGGGGATATACGTGCCAAACGAACGAAGGACATGTGGAAAACCGTAAGAGATGGCAAGAACTACGCAGTAACACTGGATAAGTAACTCCTTGTGCTTGCAGACGATCAAAATAAATTGAAAGTCACGTAATATAGTCAGATTTGCAATAAATAAGTACTGCGAAGATGCTTGTTCTGGGTTCAAACGGTTCAAATCATCACCCGCACGCTCCAAATCTTTGCAAATAAGGGGAGCCAGAGAGCAGGTGCCCGATAAAAACTGCCCGACATGGGAAATATAATAAAAAGACATACCTTTCGTAGTTCACGTGCTTTATTTTTTGCGTTCGAATGTTTCTTTAACCGATCGTATAAAGATGCACGCCGGAGTCATTTTCATCCAATGACAGGACGGGCATATTAGCAATATATAAGCACCACCGAAATGCTAGCGAACCTGAACACACACTACATTCCTTTCGATCGTTAGTTTGCTTAGAACCGTCGCTCGTTTTCACATACCTTCCTAGAAACAGGGTTTGGGCTCTGAAATAGAGCGAAGTTTAACATCGCTCAGTGGTAAAGAAAATGCTGTAACTAAAGCAATTACACTTTCACAATACCAATAAAGGTACATACTATCCGTTACAACCGATATGACAAAAAGTTATTCATGTTATTTTCCGGCGAAGAGACAAAATTCACGCGCGTTTTCCCATAGGAATACACAGGGAGGCTGGAAATGTAGACTGCATGCTGTCTGCTTCAATTTGCAACCGGAAGTCCCGTAGACACTAGCGCCAGCTGAGCCTCTAGCGTTTATTGTAATAACTCTATGCGACATAGTCACTTCACGACGATCGGACGGAATCCGGCGTGTTTTGGGGCACGTTTTGAAGAGAGCTGCTTTTTTGAACAGCATCGAAGCAAATGACCGAACGCGTCTATTCCGTCCCCACACCCCGGACCCGACCCTATCAGCTATTTTTTTTTAATTTTTTTGCGAATCCCGGAATATAGCCGGGAAGGCTTTTTGGAGATTATCTCAACGGAAATAATCCGTCAAGAACGTCGAACTGCCTGCGTCGCGGGCTGCTTGACGTTCGCTCTCTTCGTTCGCTTCCTGCGAAGGCCGAGCAGGCTACGAGCCCTGGTATATCTCCTGGTTCTCACAGTGGAAGATAACACACAAAGGGTAAGCATCCTAATCAGGCAAATAAAGTAAAAACTTCCAAGAAAAGCCCGCGAACTCCGAATGCACAATGCAGGTGGGGAGCCACGCTGACCGGGTTTCCACAGCTCAGGCGGGTGGCAGAAATATCTGGCTGATAGGGTTCGCTCGATTCGCAAAATGGCGGCGGCCGGAGAGCTCTTTTTGCAAAGGTCTATACGTCAGACCATATTTCAGGCAATCCTCAATTTTCGGTAGCAACGTCACATCTCCCAGAACAGTAACTTCCTCTTGTCCTCTTCCGCGAATTTTGGTTTTCTTCACCAGCGTTGTTCT
The DNA here is from genome assembly GCA_037355805.1 of Ixodes ricinus. Lineage (NCBI taxonomy): Eukaryota > Metazoa > Arthropoda > Arachnida > Ixodida > Ixodidae > Ixodes > Ixodes ricinus. The sequence goes on along the minus strand of JAZHYW010025821.1, from coordinate 122,924 downwards.
CGTCTGCTGCTAGAAGAACTCAGTGTACTGGGCTGCTGTTTGGAGATGTCTGTAGTCTCAGCAGTGCTCTCTCCACTCCGCTGGCATAGTACTTGATTCGCAGGACGTCTCTGTAACTCCCAACCTGCTTCCAAATATGGGACCTCATGATTTTGTATACCCGTTTTGCGTGGCCTGTTGACGGTTGTGCCCCGTTGAACATCCGTGATGAATGGCGAAAGTGCAATGCCTGGAGCGGCAGCACGAAAGTGCGATGAGGTTGATAAGTGGGTGAAAAATATCGGACATGACGTTTTTCTATTTTAATTTTGGGCCAGAGATCTAGAGAGCTACACGAAGCGCTTGAGTTTAAAGTCGAAGGCACGAGGTGTACAAGTGACACATTCATAACCTTATCGGCAAAAGAATATTAATTTCTTGATAGAGGGCTCCACCGGTTGTAGTCATGGCTGATGTTTTTACGGCTATATAAGAGATTGCTTTTTTTTTAAATAATGTTAGTTGCGAGTGCGCCAGTATTCATGTCAATTTCTTGTTATGTTTAGCGTTTCGGCGCTTGTCTAGGATCATGAACCAACTGGCCCAAATACCAGGCCGCCTGACCCTGGTATCGAACCGGGGACTTTGGCATTTAATTGCATTATCAATCGTTACCTTAAAAATGCAAGTCGTTCACCCTTGTTGGTGTTAGACGGTCTGGTACGAGGCGTTTGCTGCCGGTGATACGGTTCGTCCAGATGCAGCCGAAACTACGAGCAGATGGGACCAATCAGGCAGCATAAAAAAGCGCACCGTCATGGTGTTCTTCGTGTTTCTGTACGTGTTCTATCATCGGTGAACCAATCATAAACAGAAAAGGCCCAGTGATTTGCACTTTTCAAGCTGCTTGATTTGTCCTGTTAGCTCGCCGCATCGGGTGCGTCTGGATTTAAGCGGAGACGAAGTATAGAAATGCCAAGCGGCTCGGCGAACTCGGGTGGTTGTTCGTATCCATCCCCCTCCCCTTTTTTGGTGTAGCGTAATCTCAAACCGGAGCCCAGCGCGTCGCCGCCATGGTTGCCAGCCATCAGGATCATGGACAAACGACACCACAGTATATAAAGGAACTGAGGCTGCCTTGTCCGATCATTTGGTTGCAACGACTAGTGATTTATAAAATAATCAGTGCATTTCAACATTATGTGCTTGTTGGAAACTCTGTCATGCTACGACAATGTACTCTTCGCATAAAATGACGACTTCAGTTTGTCAAGGATGAATCGGGTGAAGTTATGTAAGCAGCATACCTCGGCGAAACTCACTCATAAGTGCGCTCATTCACCTCACTCATTCTCACCGATCAGGCGTGAGGCGAGAACGTCAGTTTGTACGCCACGAAAACTCATGAGTTTGAGGTTGAGTGAAAAGCATGATGTCGGCCGGTGAGTTCATTAGTTCGGTGAGGCGCGTGAGCTCGTGAGGCCGGTGAGTTAATGAGTTCATTGAGGGATGTGAGTTCGTGAGGTCGGAAAGTTCACAAGTTTTGTAAAGAATTGAAGTTCGGTAAGTTCATGAGTTCCGTGAGTTCGGTGAGCTTACGAGTTCGTGAGTGAGGAATTGTAAGGTGAGTGTGGCTATGTGGGTAAGGGTGAGTGATGTTTGAACTTTTTTTCTAGTTGTGAGTTTGAGGGCGAGGGAATGACAACCAAAAGTGTTGACCTCTAGTTAGCAGCACTGAAAACCGCTAGCAGAAAGCGCTTGCATTGGTATTGCTTTGCGACGCTTCCTTGCTCGCGGTGTTTTCATGTCCACTCCTATCAATTATTTACCTGTCTGATTGTTATGCGCCCTCCTGATGCCCACTCAAAAATAGCAAGAGCCAAGCCGAACATGCCAGACTTCACGAGGTGTAAGATAATTGATCTGGAACAGCTAGCACAACTAATTTAGAAGTTAACGGACTGAGTAAAAATTGAAGCTGGTGAGCGTTCTCACTACTTCTATTACGTAAAGCAAGTGGGAAATTCGTCGTTAATCAAACTGCCAACAAAGCGTAGCCAACGTCTCACTTTCTCAACGTAGATAATTAAAAATCGCGAACAGAATTTCTTTAAAGGGACAATGAAGACAATTTAGGACATCTTTTTGGCGATTGAACTGCGTTCCAGGCACGTCTCAGGACGTTGCCCAAATTTCAGCGAAACCGGCGCTTGTGCCGCGCAAATCAGTAAAACAGTCGCGGTAATAATTGCACCGGGGTCGGACTGGGGCAACGCTTGAGCATTGCGGGAGAAGCCAGGACAAGCGGCAGTCTCGCGTTGACCGACTGCGGGAGCCAAGACGCGCGACGTCACAAGCGTCGCGTCGCGCCGTTTGCTGACGTCGTCGCACTTGGCCCGTAACGGGCTGGCGCGCGCTGTTTGCGACGTCGCGCGTCAGCGGTTGGTCGCTGACGCCCGCTTTGACCGGCTAGAACTGCCAGATCGCTGCCGCTTTCCCCTCGGCGTCCGTCACCTCGGCATGCGGAGCCGACTCGTTGCCGCGCTGTGCGGTTCCGTCGGGTGATAGCAGAGCGTCACGCCACGTACTCCCGTTCCGTTGATGATTCGGTTGACCGAACGGACTCGAACTCGCTTGACGAACCGACATTGCCGTCCATGTATGACAGAATTCGGCGAACGACTGCGCAACGCGCTGCTATAACCTACCGCGTAACCGAAGTCGTCGACGCCCTAAATGTACCGTGTGAACCGGCAATTCACGTGTGACGTCTCCGTACGTCACCTCCGTTTTCGGAGTTGCCCAACAACGAGAAACACAGATAGTTGAGTTTCGGTTTCTTCTAGTTCTATTACGTAGGCATAGAAATATGCGTCACAAATGTCCATAAAAATTTAGGCAGTGTGCTCAGTTTCCTCAGACGCCTAAACACAATTTAAAAAAATTAAATTAAATCGTCTTCATTGTCCCTTTAAAGAAAAAGAATTTCAAAAATCTCCTTCGGCGGTTTTTTTTTTAAGGGATAATCATTAGTTTGCATTTTTTTGTGTGTTTTATCGGGGCTCTTCTTAGATGTCACTTCCTAGTGTCGGTATTCACACGCGGGAAAAGACTCGGGGATTCTCCCCGGCGCGTGCAACACACGACGGAGATTCGACGGACGTCCTCTCCGCGGCGGAGGGTGCAGGCAATTGATGCTGAGGATGATACAATTAAACAATTCCAGTTTGGCGTCGGATCAGTTTTTTTTTTTTTTGTATTTCTTTTTTATGTAGTTAAGTTTTGGTACAGAGTGTAGAAAGCGCTAAATTTGCTTCTGGTAATAGGGAGTTTTCGTAGATCGTTTCCGCTGTCCCGCAACGCTCTCCGCAACCAGCTACGTTAGCCGGAACTCTACAGTCAAGGCCATCGGCGCGCCGGCGCAGTAGCGGCTGCTTCGTTGCGGAGGGCTTAGCGGACGGGGAAACTCGGTCTACGAAAACTCCCTAGTGTCAAGAGCGGAAACCGCTAAATTAGGCTGCAAACGCTGACACCCTCCCCCTGGCACTTCGTCGGTGCGAACGACCAAGCTGAGGAGGGAATTGCGCCCGTGTCGACGTAACGCACCCCCCCCCCCTTTTCTTTCTTTTTTTTTTTCAGCTTGAAACGATTTACGCCTGTTCCTAATGTCGTTCGAGTTTCGGTTAGTTTTTCTGACATGGATTCAAGCCCTTAAACGCTAAAACACGTGGGAAACAAAAATGAGCCTAATTCGCTGCTGCCACCTCGCTGATTCTCGAAGAAATACGCTAGCATTTCGAGCAGCGGTTATATTTAACAAAGCATGGTGAATGCAGCCTCTCAGCACTTTTCCGCTGGGTGAATATTCCAAAAACCCTCTTTCACCTGGTGCAAGTAGATCAGGAGCACTGATCTGGACTTGGCGGAAACGTCGGCGAGAAATCCGGCCGCCTTGGTTGGCCGGCGCCAAGGTCAATCTCGTGCCAACCAATCACGGCCGCCAGATTTCTCTCCGCCTTTTTCGTCAAGTGTCCAGATTAGGGCCCCATAGTGCCACTAAATAAGCTGCGATTCAGAGTAACAACACTTGCCCATATTGTGGCTTAAAATCATGGTTGCCAGCCAGTTATCTGAAGCTTTATCTGAAATCGCAGGAAACGCCCTTCCGCCCTCCACAAATGTTTAAACAGTTAGCGACAGAGCAATGTAATATTACACGAGCTTCCCAACACCGAATATAATGCTGAGGAAGTCGCATTTCTGAATCATGATGATCGGTAGTTGCGTCTGCTCTGCACAAGCACCAAAATGGCGGCACCCACAACAATGTCGGGGAACACAGTGCCGATACTCAAGCGTAGCTCATTTAGTGGCTCTAGCACTCCAGGTGCATGAAGGACGTGCGCGCGATGCGTGGAAAGCGGCAGAGCCATTTTGTTGTTTCGCATTCATGCTGAGCATACGGGGGCGACGATACCCTGCGCTCAAGGCCCGGTGACGCGGTAACTGCGCGACAAGAACGGCGTGGCAGGCCGAAGAACGGAACCGCAGCCTGTGTGCGTCCGCAGGTCTCATAAGTCGGCTGCAGGAGCTTCCGAGGGCGTCCCAATCGTGCACCCGCATCCCGAACGCTTATTTCGAGATGCTAGGTGATAGGACGCAAAGCAACGGTGGCCGCACGGGATTGGCTGGTTATTGAGTGCGGCGGCGTGACGTAACACCTCGCCACCGAGCGTGCTTGGGCCGCTGGCGGAGCGCCGCAAAGCGGCGTGTACGGGTTGGCCAAGGTGACTTAATATTTTGTATTGAGCCGTCCGCAGACTGTCGGAGCAAGGCGGCATTAACGAAGGGGGTATAGGTTATGGCGTGTCCTAGTGATGCACCCGCCGTTCCCCTCTGTACGGCTCGGCGCCGAAATTGGTGAAGGGAGACTTCGGCGGAGATCGTCAGTTGCTAGGTGTTACGTCAAAGCGTCGCTCCCTATAACCAGCCAATGAAGTGCGGCCTCCATTGCTATGCGTCCTATCGCCTGGCCTCTCGAAATATGCGCCTCGCCGCCACCTTTCGCCGCTTGCAGGTGTTTCCTCGCCAGTTTCCACATTGAGTGGGACTTTGGCGCCATCTTCTGGTGACATTGGGAACTTCGAACACTCGCTCCAAACCGTCCAAGGTTAGCCCATGTTCCAAGGTACTAACGCTAACGCATTAAAACTTTCTGCACTTAGAATGTATAGGAAACGATTCCTGCGGCGCGTGCTCGGTGATCACACCATGCTTTGTCGTTCTCTTCAATAGCTAGCGTTACATACACCAGCTATGCGCATAGTGGTCAACTAAATAGGCGTTGGTGGTTTGGAGGTCAGCAGTCAAACCAAAGTTCTAGTACTCACCTACAAACCACCAACTAAATATGCTTTAGATTGTTTCGATTCACCATCACTAAATTGCGGGCGCCGTGAGAACAACGTAAAGCCACAACAGCAAAAAATCTGAAAAAGTTATTTATATACGTAACCAGATAAAAGAAAAAAACATGCGAACGATACAGAGACATTTTAATAGTGGGAGGTAAAATGTACCCAGCGCTCAAAGCAAGCATGGCCCGGCCGCAGGTAGACTATATAGCCGGTGCTGTGGTCAGAAGATGGCTGTAGAGAGAGAGAGAAGAGCATTGGTCGAGACGTTCGCAATTTAAGGGCGAACACCTCCCTAGCATGTTGTTTGCTTATGCGCATGCTTGCGTTACCCCGTGGCGAAAAGGACAGCATGCGGAGAGAACGAACCAAGCTTGGAGAAGCTTGCCGATGATCGACGCTTTGGCCTCCCTCGCGCAGCTTGTATTGCAAACACGGTACACAAAAACACGTGGCTCAGGGCGAGGAGTTGAAAACGCTCTCAAATCTCGGCCCACTAGGTGGCAGCGCTTCACCATAGAGTTATTACAATAAACGCTAGAGGCTCAGCTGGCGCTAGTGTCTACGGGACTTCCGGTTGCAAATTGAAGCAGACAGCATGCAGTCTACATTTCCAGCCTCCCTGTGTATTCCTATGGGAAAACGCGCGTGAATTTTGTCTCTTCGCCGGAAAATAACATGAATAACTTTTGTCATATCGGTTGTAACGGATAGTATGTACCTTTATTGGTATTGTGAAGGTGTAATTGCTTTAGTTACAGCATTTTTCTTTACCACTGAGCGATGTTAAACTTCGCTCTATTTCAGGCCCAAACCCCTGTTTCAAGGAAGGTATGTGAAAACGAGCGACGGTTCTAAGCGAACTAACGATCGAAAGGAATGCAGTGTGTGTGCAGGTTCGCTAGCATTTCGGTGGTGCTTATATATTGCTAATATGCCCGTCCTGTCATTGGATCAAAATGACTCCGTCGTGCATCTTTACGATCGGTTAAAGAAACATTCGAATTAACGCAAAAAATAAAGCACGTGAGCTACGAAAGGTACACTCTAAGAAAAAAGATGGTCTCAATGGACTAACGGCAGCATTTGGACCTCTGAACTCCCATTTGCTCCTCGAAGAGACTATCCGGTTCGAGCTGCGTACCGTGCGCAAACGCTGAGGGCTATCTGCACACGACTGAGGGGCGCGGGGAGCAAAAGCAGCCGCAGGAGCAAAAGCGCGAGAGCAAAAGCAGCGAGAGGCACGCGGGAGCAACGGTGCGGGAGCAAAGACGCGCGGATAAGATGGCGGCGTCTGCTGCATCGCCGATGGCCAGCGTTAGCGACGCACTTACTAGGGAGTTTTAGAATAGATCACGCTAAAGCTTTGCGTGCGCAAAGAATAGCGTCGTCGCCACTGCGCATGCTCCGAACGCAAACCAGGTTTTGCGCTTTGCGTGCGCAATTTTAGCGTGCGCTATTTCTCGGAAATAGCGTGCGTACGCAAAGAATCTTTGCGCTTCTCCAAGGAGGATTCGTGATGAGAGGTTGGCTAAAGCCAAGACGAGCAGAGTTAAAAAAAATGGCGGCTCCAGGAAACGCTACCGGGAATACGTCGGCGGCTGCTTCGGCGGCGTCGTGAGCGCGACGTCGGCGGCATCCTCGCGACTGCGACTTTCAATACGGAACGACATTGTACTCGGTTTGGAAACGATCACCGGCACCTTGATGCTTTCGACGCGCGAACATTTCTCGGCGAAGGTACGATGTGGGAAGGTCAGTACATGAGACCTCTCTTGCCGAGGCGACGCAAGCGGACACGACCGGTCAACCGCTCGCGTCGCATTCTCATGTTTAAACAAATCTAAAATGCTACACTGGACCAAAAGCTTTTTTCCCCCCTAAAGTTACAGCATTTCGTGCGTGAAATAAAAATTGTGACTGTATCTTGGTGGCGTCGCAAGCGCGAGATGCTTGGGATTTTGCGTCGCGACGAAGAAACGCTATTCTAAAACTCTCTTGCGACACGTGCGCTAATCAGACTTGTACCGTACGTATTACAAGTAATAAAATTACTTGTAATCGATTACTTTTTAAAGTAATTTTGTAATCAGTTGATTACTTTTATTAGGCAGTAATCCCAAGAGTAATCTGATTACTTTTTGAAGTAATAAAAAATACTTGTAACCGTTACTATTTTTTCGCGGGACCCGCCCCAATTTTTTCACATTGCGGACAATGTGTCCGCATTGTGAAGGTGAAACGATCACAAAGAGGGAACCCGTTTGTTCTTCTTGAATACTTGTGAAAATGTGAAATGTAGGTTGGAAGTAGTTCATTGTTATGAGCGCTAAAGATGTAAGTCTTCACGCAATAAAGTAATCGGAAAAGTAACGGTTACTTCTTCAAGTAATGTCCAATTACTTTTGCTGTCAAGTAATCAAGTAATCTAATCGAATACTTTTTAGCCAAGAGTAATAGTAATTGTAATCGATTACTTTTTTCAGTAACGTGTACAAGACTGGCGCTAATACAAGCGCTAAATTTAGCGCTAGCGTGCGCTAAAATTGCGTACGTTATTCTAAAACTCCCTACTGTTTCGGAACGCAGGGGAGGTATCCAGAGACAATCGTAGCATCAAAAATTGCAGGAGGGGCCATGTTTAAGGGTTGGAGCTCACTTTATAACGATCGTATAGCCTCTGTTCCAGCACGTCGTGGAAGTCAGCGCTGACTCGAGCGCCGCCATTGTTGATGCACTGGCCATGCGGCTTTTGACCGTTGTCCTGGCGTCCTTCCCCATTGCACGCTTCTAAACGTGCTTTGAAAGCGTTTACATTTTCTTTTTGGCTTAACTGGGATGAAAATAGCAGCATAGAACGTTTTAAATACGTTTCAAAAGACAAAAAAAGGTTCATTCTGTGTTTTTTTCTTTTTGTATTCTACGTGTTTTTTTGTTTTTTTTTGTTTTTTAAAGACGATCCGGTTGCCACGGAGACGCGCATGCGCATAGTGGGGAAGCTATGCGGGGAAGCGAGAACATGGCTCCTGGGAGCCTATGGGGACGCTGTTTTATGAACTGTCACAAATAATTACTGTGCGTACTGTTACTTCTTAGTAAGAGATACACTCCTTGGAAAGTTTAGCAACAATATTGGAGAACAATATATTAGTGTGGAAGCAGCACCATATTTGTAACGTCGCTCACGGTTGAGATGGTCACTGACAAAACGACGCCTTTCATTTGATCAGTATAAAAGGCGCATGGGTAGCTTTCGGTGTTGGCGATGGAATTAGCGTGTGACAATAGAAGACAAATTGAATTATTGTGTCATTGTGTGTGTTCTATGCGTGTGTCTTATGTGTTCTAATTCCTTGTCTATGCTAAAATGTATAAGTGTAAAAATGTGACATAAGCGTTGTGCATATGGGAATGTGATGAGTGTGGAAAACACCTAAACCAGCGATTACATATTTTTTAGCAATTTTGAATTTAACGTTGACTAGCGCCACCTAGGTGTGTAAGGGCGCAATTTAGTAATACATGAGGCAAGGGTGCAACATTAAGGGCCGGTTGCACCAACGTCGCTTAGCGCAAAGCGGAGCTTAGCCGGGAACCTAAGCTAAGTTTCGGTTTCGTTCGGTTGCACCAAACTCGCTTATCGCTAAACCTAGCACTAAACTACGCTTATCTTGAGCGCCCAACATTGGGCGCTTTGCTTTTGCTTGTTTCTTAATCCTGGATTTAAAACATGGCGGCTGGTTTGTGGCGGTCGACGCGGTGTACAAAAGTGGTTCTAAAGTGTGTTTTAGGCTGCAACTGTGTAACAGTGACCAGAGAATGATCTTCAATTGTGCCAAGGACACGAAATATTGCCATGATAAGTGCTTATTGACCCTTACGTTTAAATACGCTCTCGACTAACAGTGAGTGTTAGCCCTAACCGGGCAAAGCGGGGATCGCGGGGACCGCGGGGACATGTCCCGTAAGTAGGTTGTTTTTTTGCACGACTCGTGTTTGATCTGATCAACGTACTCGATCGAAAATATTTAGTTCGGAAGATTACTGAAACGTGTGTCCAAAGTGTAAATATTTGTATTTTCATTCATCGCCGTGAAGCGGAGACCAGTCGTTGCAATCGATGTTTTGATTAGCGGCAACGTCCGATTGCAATGATCAGCTGATTCTTGACGTCTGCTACTGGAACTTTTATTGTGGCAGACATCTCGCTTGAACAATAAACTATTTAAACATGCTTTAACGTTCTTGTGTATCGCATTAGTTATATATTTCATATCATATTTCTATTTAATAAGATTTTCAGCCTCACGACTTATATTTTAGCAGTTTTAGCAGGTGCTTCCTCGAAAAATGAATGGTTACTGTACGGCAACATGTTTGCCGATTCGACTTTTTTTTTGGTGAGGATAGTGACCAGGAAGATTACCAAGATTCCATCGATGTTCGTTGGATCCAGGACCGCTGCAGACCACGGCAGGTACGACCGAGGGACGACCCCTTCTACCGGTACGATGACGTAGATTTTATCACGCGATTCCGACTCTCCAAGGATGCTACCATCCGGCTGCTGAGCCGAATCGAACACGTCATCGCCTTCGACGGCCTTCGCAACTGCCCACTGTCGCCCATCAACCAGCTCCTGGTCGCTCTTCGATTCTACGCGACAGGCACCTTCCAGGTAGTTTTGGGTGACCTGTGGGGTGTGCACAAGTCAACTGTGTGTCGAGTCGTCAAGCGGGTCACGCACGCCATTGCTGCGCTGGCAAGGGACTTCATCTCTTTTCCCACGACCGAGGCGGAACGCAGGATTGTTTCCGAAGGATTCTACTGCATGCAAGGATTCCCAGGCGTTGTTGGAACAATCGACTGCACGCACGTCCCCATCCAGTCGCCTGGAGGTGATCATGCCGAACTATATCGGAACCGGGCAGGATACTTTTCTATTAACGTGCAGACAGTGTCAGACCATCAACTATGCATCCGCAACATTGTGGTCCGGTGGCCAGGCTCGGTGCACGACAGCACAATCTTTGGCAACAGTGCTTTAAAAGCACTGTTTGAGAGTGGACAGATGAATGAGAGCATCTTGCTGGGAGATGGAGGCTATGCCTGCTCCAGGTACCTCTTCACACCAGTTGCTGCTCCGAAGACGCCAGCTGAGAGAGCCTACAACCGAGCCCACATACCCACACGCAGTACTGTTGAAAGGCAGTACGGCGTGTGGAAGCGCCGCTTCCCCGCTCTGGAGTTTGGACTCCGCATCAAGCTGGAGACTGCACTGTCCAGCATCGTGGCCATGGCAGTGGTCCACAACCTGGCGCTCCAGCTGGGTGAAGCCGAACCACCCGTAGACTTGAGGTTGGCAAGTCGTCGACGTGTCTTCTCAGATGTAGTAGTCGAGCATGTTCCTGAGCACCATGGCCGGACCAGTGCAAGATCGGCACTCATCGACCAGGTGTTTGCCAGGCGAGCCCGTGTAGCGAGGCGAAGGTAGTAAAACAGCACAAGTGGTGCTCTCTTTTGACAAGTTCCTGCTGAAGGAAGATGCCATAGCAGGAGCTGGCACAGCAGATGCCTTCCACTATGTTGGAGCAGACAGAGCTCTCTTATGTACTTGACTGCACACAAAGCCATGTGTGAACGTTTGTGTTTTGTTTACATGTTAAAGGGCAGTTGCCCAATCTTAGTTTCAGTTCTTCTTCTAGTGCTGGAAGCACCGCTACTGCTAGGCTGTGGCACCTTCCCACACCTTGGGTGGAAAAGAGACAGCTGTACATGCAGCACTGATAATTAGCGTAGCTCAGTAACCATGTCGATGGTGCTAAGTCAAAAGCGCAATTTGGGAGAGCTGGTTCATGCCTATAACAGTCGGAATACAAAAGGCGTCAACGTGAAAAGCAGCAACGACAAGATACGGGGTCGTTTGTCACAAACTTTATGCAATGCACACTTTTCCAGGCGTCATTGAAGCAATTGACTACATCTCTATTTCGCTTGGTGTCTGACTCATCGCAGGACTTATGTAGGATCCTTGTAGACTTAAGGCATCTTCACATGTTGAAAATAAATAATGTGCTCAATAATAATACTATAAAATAGGTCCTCATAGATCTCCTGAGCAGTTCTTGCAATTTCAAAGTCAACGAGTAGGTGTGTACATAGTGCCATAATATATACTTTCCCACAGGACATATATAAGAATCTTCTGGGATGAGCATTGACATCACACAACGCACAATATACATAACATCAGTCAACCTTTCCTTGATCTGAGGACCTGGATATAAGCAAAAATTAAGAGCTGTTCATATTGCCCATTTTGTTAGTTCACTTCATTGCAATACAGATATCCTTTCTGGGAAAACTAATGCCATGACTACATCACATTTACATTGTATGCTGTAGTTTTAGATGACATAATGTGCAATAACCACGTTAATATTATCAAAAATTGCAGAAATGAAATGCTATTCATAATTTTTTATTTTGTGAAGTGCACTTCGTTGCAATACAAGGGTGCTTTGTGCACCTGCATTACAACTAATGCACCATGTCTACTTCTACATTGAATCAGATCTGTTTATCCACCCATTTAATTTTCTATAAAATATTTGCACTCTAGGACAATGCTATCTTAATCTCCTACAAAGTACTCCCCTTAGCAGCTCACACACTTATGCCAGCATTCCTTCCACTTTTAATAACATCCTGCGACACTCTCTTTTGGGATCACCATTAGCTGCCTCGTCGTGTTGTCTCTTATCTCAATAAAGTCTAAAATATTTTGCCTTGCGATTTCAGCTTTCGGAAAAGCCAGGAGTCATAGGAAGCCATGTCTGAGCTGTAGGGGAGCTGGCATACCTGGGTAAAACCCCATACGAGACGTGACGAAATGGCAGGTGTATTGTTGTGATGAAGCTGTCAATCACCAGTTGCCCGCAACTCCTGTCGTTTTCTTCATACGGCATCTCTCAGACGTCGAAAAACTTCCATGTAGTGTACTCTTTATTTATTGTCTGGCCTGAAGGACCATACTCATAATGGACCTCTCGTTTATGCGCACCATAGACTATTGTGAATAATCAAAGGAAATCGCTCTATTACCGGAGAGTATGACCGAACCTCTTGACCTCATGCAGCTGAAGTAAGAATCTGAGTGTGAGTGTCGTTCAACTGTTCTCAACTACACACCAAGGTTGATTCATAATCACAAATCTATATTGCATCGTTTATCACAAATTCAGCAGCAAAAAAACAAAAATTGACTTTTTAGAACATTGTGCATGAAAATGATCGAGACCAATTAATCAATTAAAAGGCGGCGATTAATCAGGTTAAAATTGTTAATCGACGCCCAGCCCTAGTTATAACTTTCTTTATAAACTGGGTTGTTGTTGGTTTAAATCAAGTTCTGTGCAACTTTAGCATGAAAATCATTCTGCTCTTGTGACATAAATTAGGGTGAGGAAGAAAAATCTTTATAAAATAACATGCCTCTATAGGTACCGCATGGAAATGCACTTCTGATTTAAGGCCTATTTTGAAATAAAAGAATAGGATGGCAATCCACCAATCCTGTGACAGAAACTGCACAATGAATTTTTTTCACCCCACGTTTTATGCTTAAATCCTCCATCATAACTTCTGAAAGTGTTGTCTGTGGAATTAATTGCCAGATCTCCTTATTCTCTCACTGTCATTCAGCAGTTATTGTTGATAGTAACTCGCATGCACTTTAAGTTGCCAGGTATTCTGGCTATGAAGGGCCTTCCGGAGCATGCATCACTCTCAATGGCATGACAATCCACTCCGGAGTGCTCAATGAATTGTACCTGAAAGTGTCCGGTGATGAATATTGAAGTATAAAGACCTGTAATCTCTGATCAGCTCGCTAAGTCATAGTAAATCTGATGATCACACAGTGCTTCACCTCATTGAATGGCATATTGCTACCGACTGAGTGGGCGAAAAGTAAAGTGATTGTTCACGCATGTGCAGAAGGGTCCCGTCTGACTGTTGGCCAGTTGACATTGGAGCTGCGCCCCGGGTTAGCAAGATGATAAAAATCGCTGAATACTTTACGAACAAACTTTATAAGTTGTAGTTTTAGGTGCCGGGGTGCTATCTACCTGGATATAAGCAAAGAGTGGAAAAATGAAAAGCTGCTCATGTTGACCATTTTGTTTATTACACTTCATTGCAATACAGAGATGCTTTGTGGGGAAACTAATATCATGATTTTCTCTACATTGTAGATTCTTTTTGGATAACATATTCATTTTAGATAACGTAAAAAGCACTAACCCCATGGTTTTGCAAAAAAAAATGCAGCTCATATTTTCTTTATTTTATTGAGCGCAGTTCATTGCAATACAGAGTGCTTTGTGGGGAAACTAAGGTCATGACTACCTCTACATTGTAGACTGTCATTTTTGATAACATAAGGGGCACTAACCGTCTGCTTAGTGCCCCTTATTTGTTTTAGACAACAAAAGGACAACTAACCTCCCATTTTGCAAATAAAGCAAAAAAATGCTGTTCAGATTTTTTCTTACTTTGTTGTGCATACTTTCTTGCAATACAGGGGTGCTTTGTGGGGAAACTAACGACTTGGCTACCCCTTGATTGTAACTGTAGATTAAGATGACATAAAGTGTAGTCCTGCTTTTTCCAACTGTCAATTGAAGCTAGAAAAACTATAAATTATTTATTTTTATGAGAACAAAACTTATAAGCTTTGTATTACTGCTTTGGTCCCACTTTTTTCCTAAGATAATTAACAGATTCCTGCCCAGTGGCACAACATACATAACATCTGCTCAAACTCCCACAAGAAAATCAATGATTGGGTTGATAATAAGAATGGAAGATTTTCAAAGCATAATACTAGGCCAGGGGTGGCCAAACTGCGCCTCGCGACCGCATGTGGCTCTCTCAGGTTCCAAGTGTGGCTCACAACTTCCTGGTAAGCATGCTGAGGTAAGAAAGAAAGAAAGGTATAAAATAAGACAGCTTGCGTTATGGCAGCCTTGTGCCAACATGCCTATACTGCCATGAGGCACTTTTTTCAACAATGGAAGAGGTAAAATTAAAATAGCATGCGACCCTGACGTACAAAAATCTAGCTGAGCTGCTCAGGACCGCAAAAACGTATATCTAAACTTCATGGTGCTTGTTTCACGAATGGGGACGCACAATAAAGTTACTTAATGAGCAGTCGCTTTATGAGTGCAATTCGTTGTGGCCGCCAACTGAGGTGAAAGAAAAGAAAAAAATAACACTAGCCTGATCATGCTTATAACGACTGGAAAGCACAGAATCCCTGTTCTGAATGAGCTGGGCACATGTTGGGTGTGTGTGAGGTGTCACATGACATCATGAGGTCACATGAGTGGGACAACAGATGACGTCAAGGTGGAATGCAGTGCCACAAGGTCACATGATCTCATGACATTACGTAATGTCAGTCCTTCGTGACGGTTCCTCGTGACGATTCTTCATGATGGCCTCCTCATAAAATTTGCCTAATAAAACAAATTTTGTGTTAAAAAACTCACACCTCCCCTTTTCACTGTGGCTCTTTAATTAAATGGTTCTCTTTTTATGGCTCTTTGTTTATGTCTGTCTGGCCACACCTATACTAGACCAATCTGTTATAAGGAGAGTATGCACATTTTGAACCCAAAAACCTTTAGGCATGTAAGCCGGTTTTTGCATGGTCGTTAGATTATCTTTTTTTCTTAGCTAGAATCTACAAACATGACCCTAAAAATTGTTATTTTCCACTTGCAGTGACAAGGTCAATTTATTGAAAGAGTATATTAAGTTCTTCACCTTTTTATGAAGAAAATATTAGGGCAGTTGAATATGAGACTTTCACATGCATATCTTAGCATATAAAAGTTGTTTTTGTACGGTTGTGAAGGCATGTGCAGCCCAAATTTCATATCAGGAAAGTCAAGGCTGTTAACGGGTGAAACACTTAATAAGTGTAAAATGACAAATGCAACACTTGAGCCGTGAGTGCTGTTGAAGTTCGGTGATTTTGATTCTCAGAGACTGCCCCCTTGCAGCTGAAGTGTAGAGTGACTCTACCTTTTTATGGGCAACTGATCTCACAAGTTCCTATTCAGCACCTCTCTTTCTTACCAAATGCAAGTGCAATGTTGTGAAAAATATTAGTGATAATAAAGAATATCCCTCATTTCACACTTCGCTGCTCACACTTTGAGTCGTCGTCTCATCACATCAAAATAAGAAGTAATTTGTCTGAAATGTATTACTTGTAGAATATATAATCACAGACACAGTTGAATAATATACTTATAAACAAAAATGAGGCCAAGGGCTCAGTACTTTTAATTTCAACAGAAAGAAGAGCTTTCAGTGCACTCAATAGCTGGTTTTCAAGCTCACCCTAATGCTCGAAATGCCACTTCATGCTTATTTCCACATTTATTTCTTAAATACGAACAATTTTTAAAGTTTGCGATAGATGAAATGTTTCAACTCTGACCAAATAATGTTTTGCCGAACACAATATTTTTTGTGAAGGGGAAACATGTTTGGTGCTATACAAGAACTGAGTTCTGCATCCTTGCTTCTTGTCACCTCATTGAAGATTTGGCTTTGCCGAGTATGCTGAATGCGGTGGTTATTGTCAGGCATATCTTTAACAATGTGACAGTGTTTAATAGGTAATGCAGTGATGAACAAGGCAAAGTTGATGACATTTAATTGACATTTACATACTGAGTGTAATTATCGCTGTGGCCTCAAAGTTTGTTTCAATCTGCTATATATATTTTATTATTCCTATTTTTCTTACCGAGCATGCATAGTGATTAGAATTAACCATAGAAACATGCAAAACTTATAAATGGTAGCCAAGTGGATATTTTCCATCCATCATTACCTTTCTCTGATAAAAGTAGCATTTGTGACATGAGGCTAGTGCACCCTCTTCCGGCATTGCTGGAACCTGTCTGCCAATAATAGTATAATAACAATAACAGGACAGCTGTAGTGGTCAATAAAATATGAATGCAATTGATATAATTGAAATGTGTTCCAATGCTGGAAAACGATAAATTCTTTCACAGGGACCAACTGGTGAACCTTTCTTGAAATAATGACTGCAGGAGCTAGGAAAGTCATAGACACTGACCATTAACAGCCCCATTACTCATAAGATTGTCAATGGCATGGAGTCTCTAAATATTTGTCTTCTATTGTGATCAATAACGAAATTTACTCTGAGCCTGGTTTATATTATGACACCACTACGGTGTGGCAATAACATTGTTTGTAGACCCCACTACAATATTTCAATAATAATATCTGATTCCTATGCATTTTCACTAATTGACGAGCTTTGAGCAATTGCTAAGAAAGTGTTTTTGCCATATCTATGTGATGAATTAGCCAACTGGGCTCTGACAGAAGAAAAAATAGCTGAACAGGCAATGTCAGGATGGAAAAATGGCTATACTCACATTAACCTCACAGCCCCACCTTCTATGCTATTAGTATGTTAGAGCCTCAGGGTCATGACCCGCTTCATTGACAATTGTTAAGCTCAATTTATTCGAAACACAATACCTTAGGTCGCTAATGAACATACTGAATGTTTCTACAATCTGACTTGATTATTCAAATCCTTCATTACTGCAACTCATTAAGCGAAAGATTTGCAAGTAACAAGCCACTAAACCCTAGCTATTGCTATATTTATTGCATGTTGGTTGTTGTGATGATCCGACAGCGATTCTAAAACAGAAAAGCAACATCAATGAACAGATTTTGAGTTTTATTGAATGAAGAAGTATGGCAGCCTTGTGCCAACAGAAAAGCAACATCAATGAACAGATTTTGAGTTTGATTGAATGAAGAAGTATACAGGTAGAAACTGAGAGAGAGGAGGAGATGAGAGTGAGCAGGGATGTAAGAACACCAAGCTCTGGTTGGAATGATTAGTGGATAGAGGCAGAGCAAGTTGCTTTTGTCTCTACTCACTGTTCGAAAGCGAGCGCAGAACACCAGATGCCGGTGTTTGGCATTCGAATGCATGCAAACAGTGAGTACAGTTTTACATCTACCCACAAATCATTCCAACTAGAGCTCAGGATTCTGACGTACCCACGTGCTCTTGTCTCCTCCCCTTCCTCAGCTTCTACCTGTACAGAACAAACTTTAAGGAGCGGTGTCAATTACTGATTGAATTTTTCCCATTCTTTTTGTAGTAGTTTTAGTTTCAGGATTTCTTGATCTCGTTGGAGTGTAAGGACGCCAATTTCTAATCTTTGTCTTTCCATGTCAAGCATTCGTCTTTCCTCAACTGCCTTTGTCTGGGCCTCTAGCAAGCGAATTTTTGCCTCAGCTACACGGTTGTAGATGGCTGTGGCATCAGCAGCAGCGGAGCTCCTCTTCACGGGCCCGTTGGGTCCCTGTCGAGGCTGGGTCTGCCTGCAGGGCATCGCTCCAGAGCGCACTGGACTGCTTCCAGAAGGAGCTGGAGTCATTTGTGTCGGGTCCTGCTGGTCACTGTCCTGAAATCATAGATGCTTTTGCACAATGGTACTGCAA
This sequence comes from Ixodes ricinus, assembly GCA_037355805.1. Classification (NCBI taxonomy): domain Eukaryota; kingdom Metazoa; phylum Arthropoda; class Arachnida; order Ixodida; family Ixodidae; genus Ixodes; species Ixodes ricinus. The sequence continues at coordinate 104,946 of JAZHYW010025821.1, read as the reverse complement.
CAAAATATTCTATCGAAAAACCCAGGTTAAGGGATGGTGGAAACTGAGGGATTATAATATAGCAGAAATATTATTGCTTAGGCAAAGCGAGCAAAATAATTTAATTCTATTTTTATGCAATAGCGAGCAGGCCATCATGCTGCCACCGTGTTTCTCCTCATGTGAGCAGGTACACACAATTGCAAGCCTGTCAAATTTATCTTCACGTGCATATATGCTGCATGTGCTTGCACACTTGGGGCACCAGCCATGATGCAATGTGCTTAGAATACTGTATAAACAGGCAAGTGCCAGAATTATCATTCGTATTATAAAAACAGTGGTACTTGGCCACTTTGGAATAATAGATACTGGTGAAATCTGGTGCTGATAAGAATTGATAGGCCAGACCAAAGAAAGCCAGGCTTGTTATTTAAGTGGAACATGGGTAATAAGCATTAGGAGAGCACCTATTTTCACGACTCGGTGTTTCACTACCAGGTGCTCAAATATGTGCTGCAGTTGCAGACATACAGTGGTTTTAAGAAATTTTGGCTTTAATTAATTGGTTATAATGATTTAGTTAGAACGGTCTATTCGCACAGTGATATACATTACATTTGAGGGTGTTGAACTATGTGTAAAAGTAATGCTGATAATAAACCAAGCAAACTGTTATGAAGACCCCATTCATTAACAAGGAAAGGTTTTTCTAAGATAATTTTCAGCAGTACAACACCCAGTAAAACCAAACAAATGTAACATATTCTATGCAACCATTATGTAACAAAAAGCATAGAAGGTGATCATTATATCTTGAAGACAAAAAGTGAAAAAGGTAAAGCAGGAAAAAATCCCGCAGGGGGCAAATAAAAGAAAAAGAAGATATATGATGACAGGCATGTTTTAATTACTTCCTAATTTTTAGTTATGCACAACATACATAGTGTTAATTTAAACCATATGGTTACCTTGACAGAAATAAAGCCAGGGACAAATATTTATTTGGGCCCTTCAGTGATGCCCTCCTGAAGATCTCTATTTCATGTCTCAACATGTTTGAAAAATGTCAAAACATATGGTAAAAAGAAAAAAAAGCAGCACACATTGAGGTTATGACACAGAATATCAGTGATAAAGGAAACACAAGACACAAACACTGTGTGCTTTTGTCCCTGCTACTTCTGCACATATTTAACCGTATGTCTTAATTAATTCTGTGTAGAGCCACCATATTAAGTCATTGTATAATATTAAATTTTGCTTAGAAATTGTGAGCCTAGGATATCATCTTTATGGGGGAGCTCTAGCTTACTTTCTAAACTCCACAGCCATGCTATTGAGCTTGCTAAAACAATTCTAATTATTAGAACAAAATAAATTAAAAAAGGGGGAGGTACAGGTGTAATTTCAGTCTTAATGACTTTAGAAAAAAAAATGCGGCCTCGTTGTCGTGTGTTCTCGAGTATATGTTTACCTGTGAACTGGGGTTCGAGACTTCGAACTCAGGGTCCCACGGCAGGTAATATTGCTCTGTTGCGATGCTCTGAGTGTCTTCGTGCACTGGACGGAAAATAATAGAAACAAAACTATTAGATACGTGCCTACGGAAGGGCATGCAAGCTAGAAATGACCAAGGTTGAATTACCTTCAGAGGGCACAGCGTCAGAGTCGAAGCGGTTCTCTAGAGGCTCCAGCAGCGGCCCGATGAAGGCTGTCAACCTTTCGGTTGTCCTGCTGAGAGGCGTCGGGCAGGGACCCCCACCAGTGGCCCTCACGGCCAGCCTGTTCGCGGCCAAGTCTTTCCGGGCCTTCTTCTTTATATTTTCGTAACATTTTTTCAGCTGATGAGCCTCTCGCCTAGCACCCATGACCGCATTGAATTTTAGCGTAATTCGGTCCCATACCCGGTTTTTGGTTTTTGTAGTAATCTTATCCGTTGTTTTGCTCTCGACAATGTTCTTAAATTCTTCCACTAGGTCCAATAATGCGTCCTTCTCGCGTTCAGTGAAATTTGGAGCCCGGTTACGCGTCATTTCCTTCATTTCGAGTTGGGGAGCAGATAGGAGCAGAAGTGAAAACGATTCGCAGTGGCAGTCGTCTGCTAGCATCTATAAGAAACCACACGTAGACAAATGTACAGATCTTTCGTATTTATTTAAAGTTTTCAAATATGTTTTTGTCAAGTTTACAAAAGTCGGTGTCAGAGTTTTTCAATCAAACAATGTTTCATCTGCTACTCACCGGAGAAAAACAGCGAAGAACGACCGCCGCCGCCGACGACCGCGGCAAAAAAGTTGTTTACATCACGTGATTCCTCTCCGCCAATCGTATTCGTCCCTCTGAGCGTTCCCTAGTTCGCTCTGTTTGTCCCTACATTCCCTACGCAAATCCAGCGTTTAGCTAGGGGCGCGTCTGTAAAGCCGGGTTAACGTTGGTGCAACCGGAATTTAAACCCGTGCTTATCCGAGCTCGGTTTAGGGCGCTAAGCCGACTTAGGAAAGCGCCGCTTTGGGTTAAGGTAAGCGACGTTGGTGCAACCGGCCCTTAGTCCCAGTGGCCTAACTGCAAGGGTGCAAAAGTTAGTCCTGGGGGTTCAAATTTGAGGGACTAACGGTAGGGGAGCAAAGGTTGCTCCCGTTACAGTTGCTCCCCTAGGGGAGCGATGGTTGTGTCAGCGTATATGCTCCCCTGAGGGAGCAAGTCACGCTCCTTTTTTTCTTAGAGTGTATGTCTTTTTATTATTTCCCATGTCGGGCAGTTTTTATCGGGCACCTGCTCTCTGGCTTCCCCTATTTGCAAAGATTTGGAGCGTGCGGGTGATGCTTTGAACCATTTGAACCCAGAACAAGCATCTTCACAGTACTTATTTATTGCAAATCTGACTATATTACGTGACTTTCAATTTATTTTGATCGTCTGCAAGCACAAGGAGTTACTTATCCAGTGTTACTGCGTAGTTCTTGCCGTCTCTCTCGGTTTTCTACATGTCCTTCGTTCGTTTGGCACGTATATCCCCCATGTTGGAAAGCGTCGACGCCGTGTTCGCGCTAACAGTGTCCGACAGTGCACAAAAATACACGTACGAAGCCGTTTTAGCACCGTTTTTAATGCGATGAATTTGAAAGAAAAACGCCGTAACTGACCATTTTTTTCGTCTGCGTGACTGAGAAATGTTCCAATGTGCCTAGTACGTACAAGTTATTCGTGATATTTGCTCTTATAATCGAGCGCAGAGAGAAAATGCACTCGCTTTTTCCCATAGGAATACATTACCGGAAGTCAAATTTAGACTGCTTGCTGTCTGCTTCAAATGCAACAGCACACTAGCGCCAGCTGAGCCTCTAGCGTTCATTGTAATAACTCTATGCGCTTCACGTAAACAAACGTCTGACTGGGCTACGGTGTTGCCGGGACGACGGCAAACGTCTCGTGTGTTTGGCTTAACGCCCCTTGCTCTCGACGTCACCGACACGCGGCGCGAGCGCAGACTTCCTGGATTGGCACGCGCCCGAGTGCAGCGTGCTCCGGCGTCGACACGTGCGGGACGCCGTAGGCGGAGGATTCCGATGTTTGGTGCCCAGCGCTCACTCCAAGATCACGCGAGTGCTTGGGTCGCTGGCCAACGCTGCAGCAACCGCGCGAATGTCCTTCCAGTGGCCTTGTTTGTAACAAGTGTGGAGAGAGAGCGAAATTAGACGGGAGCCAATTACGTCAGAGAGCGAGAAAACTTGCAGCGCGAGACGGCAAAAATGGAAACATCCCGCGGCTGGTGCTTCATTCGTGCAATTGCGTGCAGCATGAAAGTTGTAAGTGGAGGTACGCGTAAAAAATAGCTTCAAAACAGCTCGGGCAGTCGGGCCTTGCACGCACGGGGCGAGAAAGCAAATTTGACTTAAACGTCCAACACCTACACTGTCGCGTCTGAATAAGAAAGGACAAGAGGCCTCAGCGACGGGAGCTAACAACAAAACCAAATGGAAGTCAAATTTGGATGGCTTTACGTGCGAGACCAAGGAAAGACATCTGACACGCCCCAATGGCGGACTGAGGATTAATTTCGACCACCATATTTTGACGCGCAACCGAAACTTCGATTACACGGCGCCTTTTCATCAATAAGTCACAGTCAGATTGTGGGCACCTCTGTCGGGATTTGAACCCGCCACCTGAGATTCGTAAGTCAGCGCTTTGCCATGGAGCCAATGAGGTGGCTACAACGAAACCGAGGCAGACACATTCGACTAGAAGACGCAACAATGAAAGGCGCACAGTTACTCACCTGTATGAAATTCCTTCTTAAAAGAATAATGAAAGCGCTCATTTCATACACGATTAAAAAAATTAAAGATAGTGCAACCAACCTCTGCTGCGCTGTCATCGCGCGACGCAGCAGAGGCTGGTTGCACTGTCTCTCCACGGGGCGCGGTGCTGCCGGGGCCAAGATGCGATCCGATAGCAAACCGAAACTTAAAAACCCGTCGAATTTGTGCGGTTTTTCAGAAAGCCGTAAAATGCTTCGCGTGCCTTTTATCGTTCTGCAATTTAGTGATTTAGTGTTTTTCAACGATGCTGAGCAATTTTTTAAATGAAACCATGCCCTTAAAAACAATATTAAAAAAGTTAATTACGCAAAAATAATTAACTCAATTATCCCGGACTTTAATCATTTTCCTAAATGGGCCCCTGGCCCAGGACCAAAACGACACAAACCTTTTTTCGTTGCAATGAGTAGTTTTCGCAGGAGCGATTTGGCCTGAGTTCTCTGAAACACCCTGTATATCAAAAAAGGGCTGGTCTCCGCTCCTCCCCAACGTAGAAACTCTCGCCCACTACAGGAGGTGCACACACTGCATCCTCACTCAAGGGAGGCAACAAAATGCAGCACCTGCTCTGAAATTCATCTGGTGCTTCTGTAGTTTGTGCTGTACTCGAAGAATCGCGTGCTAAAGGGCAACGCAAAGATTACCTTTTTGCTATCCATAGTAACCCTGAGACATAGGAAAATAAAAAGAACGGACAGAACAACGAAGTCTCTAACACATCTATGATTCACCAGCTCGCCTGCGTTTTTAACCTTTCTTTACCTTTTTTGCGTTGCCTTTCCTTCCAAAACTCAGAATATGCGGATCTTCAAAGAACTAAAGATCGTTCGAGAAACCTGTAGTAATTCCCCCAACGTTTTTATATAAAAAATAATAAACTAGCAGTGTTGGGAAGTACTCTATGTACTTGATACTTAAAGTACTACTGTTTAGAAAAATTTTACTCTACTTGAAGTAAATTCTGTGAACATGTACTTCTATTTTCCGTGGAAAGTAAAACTCCCGACTTCAATGTACATTCCCCGAATTTGAAAACAAAAAATGGCGGTATCGTCGTGTGAAAACGCCCTCTTTCGAGATGTCATCTGGTCATTTCTCTGAGTGAAGTAATGGTGGCTCCAAGACCGATGGAAATAAGTGCCTGATAAGTTGATTGTGTCAAATAGCTCGTCAGCGAGAGTAAAACAAATACTCTTCGGCGACTTGACCTTATACATGTTTGCTGCCATTTCCGTAAAAAACTGATGCACCTCCGATTACCCCTGGAGCAATGCATACCAGTTAAAAAAAAACACTATATAGGGAATGAAGAACATAATGAAAGATTGTGTTAAAAGAGCTTGTACTTTACCTTGAAATATATTGTATTTATATACGTTACTTCAAGTACATTGCACCCGGTATACTTACTACTTTACTTGAAGTACACAACCTCTCATTTACCTTGTACTTTACTTCAAGTACTTTTTAAATGTACTTTACGTAACACTTTAAACAAGCAAACACTGTCTAAAATACCAAGCTCAGACAGTGCTCAACCTCAAAGTAGAAATGACACATTCGCAGTAAATCATTGACCATACAAACAAGAAAGTACAAAACAATTAGGCACCCAGAAGCAGAACCAGCTATTAAAGCATTTCTGGGGAAAAACAAGCCGATTTATATTTGGCTCGCAAAATTTCGCTAACGGATCAAAACCTCTGTACATTCTTTTTACCATAAAAATAACATAAAAGTAACTTCAAAAGTAACTTCAAAGTAATTCGCTAGTTGTTTACGGTAATTAGTAATTTTCTCAATTACTTTCTATTTGAGTAATTTCTACTCTACTCAAAGTACTTTTGACGTCAATACTCAGTAACTTAACTTAATTACTTTTTTTGAGTAACTTGTACATGTCTGGTATATATACAGTATATATACAGGGTGTTTCACGAAAGGTGGACAAATTCGATATTGCAAAAACTGCGCGTCGCACCAAAAAAAGGCTTGTGTCGTTTTGGTCCTGGGCCAGGGGCCTTTTTAGAAAAATTATTATAGTCCGCGATAATTATATTGTTAATTAATTTTGCGTAATTAACTTTTTTATTATTGGGTTTAAGGGCATGGTTTCAATTAGAAAATTGCTCAGCGTCGTCAAAAATCACTAAATCAACAAATTGCAGAACGATAGAAAGAACGCGAAGCATTTTACGGCTTTCTGAAAAATCGTACAAATTCGACGGGTTTTTAGTTTCGGTTTGCCATCGGAGCGCATCTCCGCCCCGGCGGCACTGCGCCCCGTGGAGAGATAGTGCATCCAACCTCTGCTGCGCTGTCATCGCACGACGCAGCAGAGGCTGGTTGCACTATCTCTTCACGGGGCGCGGTGCTGCCGGGGCGGAGATGCGCTCCGATAGCAAACCGAAACTTAAAACCCCGTCGAATTTGTACGGTTTTACAGAAGGTCAGTGTAAAATGCTTCGCTTGCCTTCGATCGTTCTGCAATTTGTTGATTTAGTGTTTTTCAATGATGCTGAGCGATTTTCTAATTGAAACCATGCCCTTAAACACAATATTAAAAAAGTTAATTACGCAAAAATAGTTAACAATTTAACTATCTCGGACTTTAATAATTTTCCTAAGTAGGCCCCTGGCCCAGGAACAAAAAGACACAAGCCTTTTTTTGTTGCGACGTGTAGTTTTCGCAATATCGAATTTGTCCACCTTTCGTGAAACACCCTGTATATATATATAGTATACAAGTTTAGTTTGAGATTCGGTTGCAGATTCACAGTCTCTTTTTGGGGAGTATAACTAGTATAGCGGATATAACGGGTATAGCGGGTATAAAGGCACGTTCACACTCTTGCAACCGAGTACGACCGAGAAAGACGAGATCTGTTAAGGCCCGCTCACATCTTGCAACCGAGTACGACCGAGAGAGACAAGACCGGTTTTTAAGCCTCTTACGACGTCTTAGAACCAGCTCCCGCTGCAGCGGGGCTGGTCCTAAGATATCGCAAGAGGTTAAAAACCGGTCTGGTCTCTCCCGGTCGTACTCGGTTGCAAGAGTGTGAACAGGCCTTTAAACCTTCTTAAAATTTCTTAAGACGAGAGAACACACTGGCACGCTGGCGCCATCTATGCGGTGACCCTGGAACTGCATTTCACAAGAGCGAAGGTTTTGCGGGATTGCCGAGGTCAAATGTGCGTAATACCTATAGGAAAGGCTCGTTTATGACGTTGACAAAAGTTTTTCGAGCCAAGAAAGAAAGGATAATGCGCGAGAGAAATAGAAATATGCCGGACCGCCAGGTTTACACTGCTACCCAATAGATCGCGCCAGTGTGTCCCCTGGTTGTAAGAGGTTTTAAGGAACCCAGTTTTAAGAGGTCGCAAGAGTGTGAACGGGCCTTTGCATGTTAAAATTACCTGTTGGGCTTGTAGGGTGAACTTCTTAAATGCAAAAATGCAAAGGACAAGGGCACAACGAAGATACGAAAAGAGCAAGAGCTTACTATCGACTGAGTGTTTAACGCATTAAAAGGGAAATACGATAATGATAGTAGGAAGACGAAAATGAAATGATAAATGCATTCGTACCAAATATTGAAAAAATTATTTTAAATAAAAAATATATATAAACATTAACCGAATTAAATTGAAAAAAAAAAGAGAGGTAGAAAGAGAAAAGCAGCCTGATTAAGGAAAAAGGTTGAGGTACCACGTCTCTTCCTAGGACAAAAATTAGTTGTTATTTGTTTATACAGCAGGAGTTTAGTCTGCCAGAACATGGCGACATTGTTACCCCTTTAGATGAGCAATGTAGCCAGTGCAGCAAGACTGCTTTCCTGGGGTCTTTAACGTGCATCACGCAGTAGTGATACACGACCGCACGCCGGTGCGATGCTTTCTCGGAGAGTAATATTGATGGTGTGTACGTGTTTGTTAGGTTGCAATGATGGTCCTGCATATCCGAACGAGGCACTTACTTCTTGCGCCAACACATTCTGTCTAATGGCGAAAGAGGAGAACCTGGCTTTGCATTTAGAGATGGCGATGAAAATTACATCAAAGGAAACAGTCTGCAAAAGAAACACACGGAAAACGACCTATTGCAATAAAAGATACTGAATTAAAGTTATTTCTTGGGCTACTTGGGTAAGCATCTTGAATACAAAAGCGCAAAAGACAAGGACAGAACAAAGATACGGGCAGGACAAGCGCCCACTATCAACGGAGTCTGGAGCCAAAACTGAGTGCATAGAAAGAGAATTACGAAAATGATAGGAGAAAGACGAAAAGAAAATGCTAAACGAATTCACACAAAAAAAATTAAAATAATATTTGAAAATTGAAAAAAAAATTAACAAAGTGAATTTTAGAAAATGAAAAATAAAAAACAGCCGATTTTTAGACAAATTTAATTTTCAATTAATTTAGTTTCTTATTTTTGTGCGAATGTATTTAGCATGTTATTTTCGTCTTTCTCCGGCCAACGTGACCCAATAAGAGCGTTGGAGCGAGGCACGTGACACCACTTGACGGGAGCGTTTGTGTCACTACGCCAAATCCGAGATCAGGAGGAACCGGCTGTCGTCTGCTTTCGAAGTGTCGTCTGCTGCGAAACCTAAATTCAGACGAACGTCCACCGCCGCAACGTTGTTTTCCGCTAGAGTAGAGGCTGCTTCGGGAACAGTTGATGAAGAACCATACGCTCAATTCACCCTCGAGTCTGTAATGGATGCTAATAGCTGCTCGATGTTTTGAGCAGGGTGTCGAACCGGAACCGAACCGAACCGAAAACCGGAACCGAACCGTTATTTTTAGCCGAACCGGAACTGAACCGAACCGAAATCTTCTCCACCATCTTGGAACTGAACCGGAACCGAACCGAAAAAAATATAACGGTAACCGGTTCAAAACGGTTCAAGGTATTTTTTTCTTTTTTGTTAATATCACAAAATGAATATATGGGAATAAAATGTTGCCAGCTGTATTTCTATCTACTGATCACATCGTCATATGCAGGATTGCAATGTGAAATAAATTGTGGGTTTTCGTAGCGCTTTTTTATTGGCACTATTATTAACAATCTGTCACGGTGTCACGTGACGTCATGGTGTCAAGACATGCTGTCCAGTAATGTCACGTGATTGCGTGACGTCACGTGACTCACTGCGTCAAGTCTATTTAATTTGAGGAAGTCACTAGATATATTAACGTTCTTGACAGCATGACGTCACATGACATCACGATTTCGCACCGAGAGTCACGTGACACTGTGACGTAAGCGATTTTCATAACCCCGAGTCGAGTGCTCGGGTTCATAACGATCAGCATCGCCAAACATTCGGGTAACGGCTCATGTCCAATTAAATATGATAGCCCAACTCTAACAATATCTCAAGGTCAGCCTAAGCTTTTGCTTTCCAAACCCCAGCGCATGACTATGATGAACACTGACGGTATATAATTAGCGTCAGATCACGTGGCCGCTTGTTCAGATTGCGGGTTCAGGAGGGGATCGACAGCTGTCTCTTTCCTTTATTTTTTCTGCATCTGCTATGGCGCGGAGGGAAAACTAATGGATGTTTTCGCAAGCTATTAACTGCAAGTACAAAAAAATGTTGCACTACAAATTTTACATCATCGAGGCACCAAAACATTTGTTCGTTGTTGCTGAACTGCCTCGGAAAGATGTCCCCAAGAATAGAAGTATTGAAATGACTAAATGCGACTTATTAATATGACGTTACATAGAACAAGATTGTGTACGGGAGGGATACTTGAAAGGGAAAAAAAAAGAGAAGATATTAGTGGCCTCAGAGGGACAGCCGAACGTTGGCAGTCGCTCTAAGTCTCACACGAGCGTCGTTCTCAAGTTATTCCCCAAGTTTCGACCACCTCTGTATTTTGTTTAAAGGAACCATTAAATGATTCTTATACATTCAATAAATACTACTTAGAATCACTCCCTAACGTTAATAACTGAATAAACTTGTCTCAGCTCTTCTTTCTAGGCAATGGCAGCCGCCAAAAAAAATTAGAGAAATTTGAGCATCGTACATCCCCTCAACTCGGAGCCAGAAGCGGCCACGTGGCCTGGTGCCTATCCTATGCTGCCAACGTTAATCATACTCCCGCGCTGGGGTTGGAAAGGAAGAAAACGCGCACTGAGCTCCAGGCATTGTTAGAGTTTGGCTATTCTCATCACCGCAGAGGTTGGACACGAGCCACTACCCGAGTGTCCGCCGCAGGCATTAAAATTGTAACGAGCCGATGTCCAGTGCTCACGCAGTTCTCGAGTCGAATCCATGAGCCGCGTTCGACTGTCATACGCGGGTGGTTTCGATCCCACAATTACGTCGTCAAGCGTCGCGAAGGCAGGATTAAAAGAAATAGTCCCCTTTTACCGTCGCAATTTCACCGCAACAAAGAAGCTTCTGAATCAGTGGCGGGCCAGACTAGGTCCAGCACGCCTCTGAAAAGTCATGAACAATCAAACCCGATATCGTTTTATGACCCCTTTAAACTTCACGGCGGGCAAAATAAAAGCAATGGAGGGTGGCTGTTAACAAGTGACAAATATAATTGTCGAACTAACACACCCAAACGAATGAGGCAATTCCTCAGGAATACAATATATTCTCTAGAGGAGCAACAAAAAAAATGCGTGTGTGTGTTTGTGTGTGTGTGTGGGGGGTGGGGGGGGGGGCGCTAGTTTTAAAAACATACTGTGATGTCAAGGTTCCTCTTCCCCGCATCTTCCCTCCGCCTCTACTACCGCAGACCAAAAAGCGTGGCCCCGGAAACTACTTTGTTTGCAAAAACACTGTTGCCAAAAACCGCGTTTTCGTCGTGTCAGACGCTCGCGCCGCTTCTCACGACGATGCACTAAGAATAATAATGTGCCTTCCAAATACTTGGCTTTCACTGAGCGCGAAACTCCTGCAGCGTGCATTTTGCACCATTGAATTTTATTTTCTCAGCAAGAAGAAATCACAATGACCACCGGTATATAGTGTGATGACGTCACGTGCATACCATGTTGAACAGTTCAGCTTTCTGGTGAAATGCGATGTCGGCAGCGCTAGCAATAGATATCCTAATTGTAAAGTGGTGCAGTATTTATAGCAGTTTCGCGATGAAATACGGCAGCCTAGAGAAATGTTAGAGCGCATGACTGTTGAAGCCTATGTTGTAAAGTGAGGGCCCAATTCAAGTGCAGGTAAAACCGAATATAACATTAGCCTCACGACGCAGTATTTCGTGAAGTTTCGAGCTCATGCAAGCTGATGAAATATGATTTATATTAGGATTTTAAGAATCTTTGTCTGTCCTTCGCGCTATTTATGTATAATTTTTGATTGCATGCATCTTCATGCATCTCTTTTTGCAGTAAGGTGTACTGTAAGGGATTATTTAAAAAAATACCATTAATTATCTCTCTCTTTTTGCACATTTCATGTATTTGCCTTCCGATCTATCATGTGAGCGCAGTATCCTTTTTGGCGTACCCTGCAACCCGATGTTTCGCAACAAAAAACACGTTTACGCAGACTCCACAGCGTAGTTACGAGTATCGCCCTTCCGTGTCGGTCTCAAGCGGTTATTTGAACTTTATAACGTAAAATTTATAGATGATTATAAAAATATATTTATTTACTAACTGAAGAGGTTACAACATAAATAAAGGGCCTGAAGCAATGCCCACACATACACACGCACACACATACACACCAAATTATCTGAAAGGTGCTCTGCAAATCTTTTCCGGCGTTTTATCCTCGACAGGCACGTTGTAAGTGATTTGGGACAGCCTTACACACATTTATAATTTTGAAGCTAATTCAAATAACTATGTGTTCCTCACACATATAACTTCTCAAACATAGAGTCTATTATTGCCTCTTCTATGTGGTGAACATTACTTTTATGTGTCTGTGGGCTGGACAAAAACAAAGTACACAGGGGCGCGCGGCGGAACTATGACGATTACGAACGCAAGCCGTCAGAAAATGTCCAATTAAGTAGCAGCCATGTCGAGTAGAACATTAAATACTACTTCGCTTTACTTAACAAAAACAATCTTGGAGGACCCTTAGAGTGGAACGCGATAGCGTTAACGGGCCTCGTTCGCATCACCTTCTCATTCGCCGTGCAAGCGTGCCCCGCATGGCCTAGTCAGGACTCAGGAGCGTGTCTGACTCGCAACCGAAGGGTCGTGGGTTGGAACCCCGCCTAAAAGTTTTAAATTTATTTCTTTAAGGTAAAATAATTACTTTGTAAAGGGAAGTCATTTGAGACATACGACGACCTTTAATTCGCATTACATGTCATGTTTTAATCACTTTCATCCCACGCGTGACGTCACGTTTCGCGGGAGCATTGGGTGTTTGAAATTCCTGCGCGAGGGCATGTAGCTGTGGCGTATGACCCTATCGACGAATCAGGATTTTCCAGTGACGCACCGACATCGGCCTTTTTTGACATGAGCTCCCTAACGCTATCGCGTTAAAATCATCAATTAGCAAGGGTGACGCTCATTTGCAAATTAAATTGACTGGCATCTTGTCAAGAACAAACCTCAACAGCCAGGCTATGCCAGCTTATCCTGTATAAGAAAATGTTCACTTGGGCAAGCGCTATTTTGGGCCAAATTTGATCTGAGTGCAAAGGGGCGTATAGATTAAAGTGAACGATTTCGATTACTCCTTTCTGAATGATTAGTCTCATGCATCGCGGTGCTGAGTGTAAAAAAATTTTGGTTAGAAAAACAAGCATTGTCACTGCCGCTCGGTGTTTCTATAAAAAATAGACTGAAAGAAATTATCCTAAAAATTTCATGACATTTTGAAACTTTCATTGCTCTTAGATCAGTTGTGTCGTCCTTATATATAAATATATTGTGAAACGTATTTCTTAAAACACATTTTGTGACATATATGGCCACGAGGTGCCAATTTCATAATTTTATGCGATGTAATCAATTACCTTAGTTCAAGGACACAATCACGATTTAACTTCTAATATTGCTACACAAAGTTGTACCAATCACGGGTATTTTATGCGACCTACCACACTTCGCGACAACATTTTGATACCGTGTATAAATAGACCACCTTGAACTTTAGAATTTTACTTAAACAGGAACAAAGAAAGGTCAGGAAAAGACAGTATAGTTCTAAATTTTAAGCTGACCTATTTACAGGTGCGTACCAACAGGCTCAACCCTTTACTGTTGTACTTAAACATTATGATTCAGGTAAAATATTTGTGACTGGTCAACAAGGGGATGTTGAGTCGTATGAACACGACGTTATGTACATTAAAGCAGATTTTTTTTTTTTTACTGTTGCGTCAAAATTAAATGCCTGAATTTTATATTTATTTGTACCTGAAAACAAAAAAGAAGCGCACGGACGATAGAAGCTATATAGTTAATCGGTTCACGGCGTAAATGGTGTCTATTGCCCGAACAACGCGGAAAATATATTCTCAGTTTAGCGGTTCAAACCGGTTCGAACCGGTTCGAACCGGTTTGAACCGTTATTTTTGCTCCCTGGAACTGAACCGGAACCGAACCGAAAGCCGTGAACCCGAACCCTAACCGAACCGATAAAAATTTCGGTTCGACACTCTGGTTTTGAGCGGCAGCGGTGGATTACACGGCTGGGATCGTTCAAAAGCCGTGCTCTTCGCGGAAAAGAGTTGATCAGAATGGAAATATCGTGGAAAAGGAGCATGTCTACGTCTTTTCTCTGCGTCGTGCAGTGTTGCGGTCAGAAGAGTCTGTGCTAAACGCGACTTAGCTGGGAAAAATGGTATCGCGCTATAGTCGCCCTCACGCTTCGCGTGGCTGTATATTACAAGGCTCACCCAATACTGTGCAAGTGTTCGGGTAGTGCAATTGGTTAAACGGTTGATCGGTGGATTAGAGATTTGCCGTGCCAAAATTTTGAATCGAATTATTATTTCTTTTTTAGCTTTTTACATTTAGTAACTACATATTTACGCCATCATCTGGTGCTTTCACGATGTCTGCAAGGAGACAAAACACTCTCTCGCATTTTCATTTTTCGTTTAATTGACGTGGCCTTCAGAAACAAGCGCAGGTCGACCTGCAGACGCTATTTTTGTTCCAAGACCCCACATCTATTATTATTTTGCTAAATTCCAAATGTCATACCGATATGGATCGCTGCAGAAGACTGGTAAATATCAACAACTCGCGAGAGAGTGATTTTCCAGGTAGGGGTTTGGAAGGTAAACAGAATGTAAATGTGAGCATTTACATACTTCTACTCAATGTTGTAAGTTGTTTTCAGTTTTCTTTTTTTTTGTGGTTAGTTGATTGATTTGCAGAACAAATTTGAACTTGGGAGTTTCCTTGAAAATAGTTACCTTTTACCTTTCAGGGCTGAGTATTTCGGCTTTTATAAATAATTTTTATAAATGAGACAAATTTACGTGAAGAGAAGCAGAAAAAAGACCTGTGCTTATCAGATTACCTTCCAACCCCTTAAGCGCAAAACAGATGTACAGCGCGAAACACATGTACGACGAAACCGTCCGATCCGACGTGCGGACTGCCGGAATGACCTTGGGGGGCGAGGGTTTTCGTAGCACCGGAGAGCGTCGAAAACCCTCGCCTCCGACCGTCGTATTGCCTGATCGGACGTCGGATCGGACGGTTTCGTCGTACATGTGTTTCGTGCTTTACCGCAGCTGCCTGTACAGCGCTTTTTCTTGCATCAAATGACCCATTTCAGTTTGATTACTTGTGGAAGAAAGCACACAGATATACACCCAAGTTTCAGTGAAAATCGGCGTAGTCCCGGTTATGTATCTGACTCAATCTCAAACAAAAATAATCCACATCTACTAAGTTATCATTTTATCGGAAACTTCATAACTTATTAGAATTATTTCATTGTAGTATTTAATTGAAGTATGGAGTTAGGGCATGCAATAACCAACAAACCAGAGATACGCGTGGTATTGCATTCGGAGTCGCTCCGTTTTCAATATGTTGGTGGCTCTGAAAGAGCCGTTTAAAAATAGTGAAGCCAGACTGTCTCTTGCAGGCACGTATCCAGGGGGAGGCCCATGGGGCCCGGCCCCCCCCCCCCCCCCCCGAAATCTTCCATTTTGCTGGGACCTCCTTTCCCCCTCCCCTCATACAGCATTTTGTCATGGGTGGGCCCCCCACGAAACAAAATCCTGGCTACGTGCCTGGTCTCTTGTAGTGCCGATTAGCACAGCTCCTTGCAAATGACTCCATTACCAAAGTACTGATTCACAGCCCGGGTCATCACTTGAGTCATCTGTGGTGGAGTCTTCACACAGCGGCACCACAACGCTCTCTCCGACATTTCTGCCCAAGCCATCAAGTTCCCACATCCTCTTCTCGACGGTCAGGGTGTGTGTGCTTCACGTAAGCCGCCCAGTTGTCTGGTGTTTCCAGACTTGTGCCTATATCAAGTACTCTACTCAAGATACTGTATTTAAAATACTTCTTGAAGTATCTTGGTGTCTTCCAAATACTTTTGATCGAGAGTATTTGATACTATATCTTAATTACATTACTGAGTATCTTGTACTCATTATCTCAAATACATTTTTTACATTCCGCCATATTCCGAGTTTTTCGGCATCAAGTGTCGTGGGCGTGGCACGAGCAAACCTGAACATTCTTTCGAGCAACCGAATCCTGTTGCTAGCTCCGATTAGCTACGGTGACCTTAATTGAGCTCGTGAAAACATCGCCTTTCTGCCGATTGCGACTCATATTTCAGCCCCAAGTTCGTACAATGAAGGTTTTCCCCTCGCCTTCCCAAAGGCGCCTTTTGTTTCCTAGAGTTTCCCCCATAAAATCATCAAACAAGAGGAGTGGTTTTACGGAAGTGAAGATTGCTACACTGAGGCGCAACGCCGACCGGTAAAGGGCCTACGACAGCAATGCAGACTTGAGTGACAAGAAAATAACAAACAGGAAAGGTATGGGAAGTGGACACCCACAAAAAAAGACATTTTTTGTTTTGCTTTTGTATATTTCACCCCGCTACGGCAAAACGTCGATGTTTTCTTTTGTTTATTTTTCTTTTTGTTGTCAGTCCGTCACTTATTGCTCTCGCGAACAATGCCTGTAAGCGAACATTGATAACCAGAGAACAGGACAGGAAACGCGTTACGAGCAGGATGATCTCTCAAAATGCCAACAAAGCGTCCCCCAACGCTGAGTGCCTTTCTGAACGCAACCTACTTGAAGAAGGTGCGACCACTGACGTGGCTATTATGTGGGTTTTCTTTGTTATCCGTACACTCATATCCGTATCCCAAGTTCGTTTATAGTGAACTCCCCATATAGAAAATATGGATTGCAGTTAAACGATGCGTCTAAGGTACGCCGCAGGACATTCAGCGATGTCACTATTGGCGAGGCGCTTTGACCCGTTTGTTGCGCCCACACATCGGTGTTCATCCAACACAAGGCCTGTGCACATGCCCACAGGCCTTGGGGGCATTTTTATGTCACCTTTTTAATAGAACGCGGGGCACAGTGCAATGTAAAAACACTAACAATTAGCGAAGTGACGTTAAGTGCCGGATCTCTCCCGAAAGCAGTCGTCAGAAGCTGCAAGCTTGACCCACTTGGGCTTTTGTGCTGAGCTGGGCACCGTGCATAATGCATTGTTCATGCAGGCCGGAGTGATAACAAAAGAGCCCCTCCTCCCCCTCACCGGAGAACACGAACTCCAGCCGAAACGCTGACTCCGCGTTCGGTTATATCACCGAGCGCTGAGTCATGGTTATTTGTTGTCCCCATTCGTGTAGTTCTAAAGTAAACCGCTTGGGGCGCCATAGTCTGATCTCCTCCTGTCCTCTTTCTTGTTGTCCCAGAAATGTTTTGTAACATGTATCGCATTGCCACGCGCGTTGCCGAGCGGGCGCGTGGCCGAATGGTTGCCGCGCTTGGCTCTCGCGC
The DNA here is from genome assembly GCA_037355805.1 of Ixodes ricinus. Classification (NCBI taxonomy): domain Eukaryota; kingdom Metazoa; phylum Arthropoda; class Arachnida; order Ixodida; family Ixodidae; genus Ixodes; species Ixodes ricinus. The sequence goes on along the minus strand of JAZHYW010025821.1, from coordinate 87,666 downwards.
GGAAGCTCCAGGCTCGATTCCAGGGAGCGGACTCCTCTTTTATTTGTTCTTTCAACTTGACATTCCCGTACGTTCCGGGACCCTTGTCGTCTGATCGAGTTACGAATTTTCTACGCGCCGAACGTTCTACGCCGAATGTTCCAGAACCCGCGGGTACAAAAGGTGCTCCGCGTGGCGGCCCGGAGTCAGTCTCATCCCAGCGCTCGATGCTGCTGTTTCGCCGACATCGACGCCTGTGACGTTAGCCTTTCTCTATTTTGTTTTGGCACAAGTTCGCCCCATGTACCGTTTAGTTTCTTCAGTTATTCGCCGCGTCATCATTTGTCATTCGTGACAATATCCTGCTCCTCCTAGTCATACTGCATCAAAAATAGCCCCATGATACTTTTTTTCGTTTTCTGTTGTTGCGTGCTAATAAACCATTCCTGGTAACCCAGATTTGCGCAGCTGTATAATTGTCGTTGCCACTGACGTCAATACAAATTACGCTGTCCGGAAGTATCTTCAAAAGTAATTGAATTACATTTCCAAGTGTTTGTACTCTACTCAAGATACTTTACAGTGAAAGTAACTTGGAGTAGTATTTTAAATACTTTTATGAAGCAGAGTATTTAGTAACTTAGCTTAACTACTTTTATTGAGTATTTTGGTCAACACTGGCGTGTAGCCTGGCTGATGGCAGCAGGCAGGAGAGCTTCAAAGTCCTTAAGCCTGAACGTCGTATCCAGGCGTGCAGCATGCCGCTTGACCTGACTCTAGACGAGCTCAACACGCCCTGCACGTGACGTTACCCTAGGAAAGGACGGGCCCTGTCCCTGCTGGTGATGGACTTCTACACCATGCGGATGCGTTTACCAAGGCGTAGGATGCCGCTAACCACCCGGGCAATGCGCCCAGGCATGCACCATTTTCTCAACAAAGGAACCTAGTTGTGTCATAGAGAAATATAGTACTACGTAAAGAGCGGACACTTCCATAGGCACCAGTGGCCCAATTCGGTGTCAGCGAGCGCACCCAGCGGCCAGTATAGTCCCTAGTTGAGTGTTGAATGGATGGATACACGCAGTAACCGCTGGCCACATGGATGAATAGATTCAAGGCGAATTTTGGCAGTATTTTTGTATCGGGTAGTAGCATATGCGCCGTCTAGTTTAACGAGTGAGTGCTATTGTAACTAGCATGGTTTTTGTTTAAAATAGAATTGCTTTATAAGCATACCTTAATTGCAGAAGAAAAAGTCATCCAGCGCTACATAAAAGTCAAACTGACCGCACAGCGAAAAGGATATTTTCACATTTGTGCTAACTCTCTTGAAGGGACATGGGACGACACCAGGCATTGACACACAAAAGTATTTATTTTTGTAACTATGACAAGCAAAACAAACATCAACTTTGAAGACAATGAGTGATGTATGTTATTCATACATTACAAAAATAAGAATACACATGCAAAATGTATGAATAGCACGTCAACAGTTTAACACTGGAAAAAAAAAAGTACTGTATTACAGCGAGGGCTTACAGCGACAAATGCAATATGATGGAGGGCTATTAAAAAAATTACCGTCCAAGTTCCATCAAAAACGCTTGCACATATGACCATGTGACTAATACAGCAACATCAGAAGAACGATCTGGCCCAGTGGCTTCTAAATTCAGTGACCGGGTGGAAATTGTCCGTCAACAAAGAAAGTATAGTCACGATACTTCTTACGTATACCGTATACCATGACCGCAATGGAAGAATGACTAGAAACCCGCACGAGACAACAAGCCGCGGAATCAACTCAACCCACACAACGAGGCACGAGACACAGACCAAGCAGCCGAAGTATCCGCCCTCCGTCGAGTCCACGACTCCGAAGCCAACCGTCGCGCCGCTGCCGTAGCCACAGCCGTTGAAGTCGTTTTTGAAAGTTTTCAAAGTTCATAATAAATTTAAAAGTTTACTCTATACAGCAAAGTTATTTATTAATACTATATATCTGACAGATGTTCAGGATAAGTGGCACTGTTGCGCCTACTAACGGCCAGTAGAGTCCCTAACTCCTGGGCCGCGAAACGGCTTGAGTGGCCATTCTTTACGTAGTACTATATTTCTCTATAGTTGTGTTACATGTGAACTTGGAAAAACGTGCCAAGCTTACGATGATGACGTTTAGCCAGTACGTGCGGAATTTTTCGGCATTGGTGCGATGGCGCTACGAGCAGAAAGTTTCGATATACCGCCGACGAAGTTTTGACGCAAAAAACTGTCGTGTCACCGAAAAGAAAAACTAAGTCCTAAACGCGCGTTTTAAAACTTGGCGAGCGGTTCTGGGAGTCGCTTGTAGAAAAAGCGTTACGATTTTACGAAATGCTGGTAAACAATTCGCAAGGTTACCGTCATAATCGAAACCCTGAGACAAGGATAAATCAAAAAATCAGCAGAACCCATCCTTTGGGAATGATTATCTACGTTAATGCGAATAGCATCAAACGGTGCGGAGTTATGCGCGTTCGTCAGGTGGCCAGCACACTCTAGATACGCCAGCCCACTCTTGAGGCGATTCTAAATTTGTTGACACTTTCACAGCCCTGCGCACGATCTCCGCAGCCCAGCACGTGCGTTTGTGTCACTTCGGGAAGGCGAGCAAAGCACGCGCCATACGCACAAACACTCAAAATGGTACCGACCAGACTTTCTGGCGTCTCAGCTAGTCTCAACCAACGGTACTCTAAACGGTTGTTTATATCTTTACCATAGGACGCGCTTACAGCGCTGTCACAGCTACCGTGCGCGCGCGTTCCATGCACGAGGGCTCATTCCGCTCTCGTGAGCGCTGAGCTGAGGTCTCCCGAGCGCGCGAGAGGGTGAGCCTAGAGGGAGAGGGTGAGCGCGGGAGAGGGTGAGCTAGCCCTCGTGCATGGAACGCGCGCGCACCGGTAGCTGTGACAGCGCTGCAAAGCGCGTCCTATGGCAAAGATATAAACAACATGTTTAGAGTGCGGTGAATGACTGCCTCCATAGCTCTGTGGTTAGCGCGTCTGCCTGCTGATCAAAGGGTCAACGGTTCGAATCCCAGCCGGCGCCGGTCTTTTATTTATTTATCGACCCGCGGCGTAAGAGGTTAGAATAGCCAGATAGATAGATAGATAGGTAGATAGATACATAGACGAAAAGTGCGTGAAGTATCCAAAGAATGCTATTCGCATTAATAACGGACAAGACAACTCTCATTTCCTCAGGGTTTATATTACGATGTTTCCTGGCCGGCTCGCTTGCATACTTTCGCTCCTTGCAAATGTTACCGTCTCGCGGGCGGCACAAACCGATGCCCCGGCGGCGGCGTCTGGCGAGCTTGCCTACGGGTGCCGCTGCCGACCGATCGCCGTCTAGAAGTGCTCGCGGCGCGACAACCGTCCATACTCGGCGAGCCCCGTAGGTGCGCTCGAAGCGTGGAAACGGCGTGATGTCACGAAGGGCAAAGGCCATCTACATCACGAACCGGCAAAAGCCGATGCAAAGGCGTGCGCGAACGCAAACAACGGTAGAAAAGTGCCGTCGCTCGCCGCAATGAAATGCGTCCCGCAAACTCGGCAATCCGCAGGCGCATGCCTTTCCTGCTGCTCGTACTTTCTCTAACTTGACGGCTACTCAGTCTCGCGGGGCATGCTGACGAAGCGATCGTCGGGCATGTGTCGGGATACGTAGTAATTGCTACAGCCGAGCGCGGCTCAGTTTACCATTGATCTCGCTGCGAAGGGCCGTCGAGTCAACCACCGGCGTGGTGGTTACCGCTGTTCGACGTCATCATGTGACGTAGATTCTCGCAGTGGTACGGTGGCAGACGAAGTACAATGTGTCCATGCTGCTCAGCGATTGAATCAATGCGATACATATCGAGGCCGAGTGTCAGTCTCCTCTCCTTGGCGATAAGCTCCAGCAGTTCAGCCTTCAGCATCTTCAGGCACCACTGAACGGCGTGGGTGGTCAGCCAGGACTGCAATTCCTCCTTCCGCGCGAGGCTCGTATGGGAGGCATGCAGATTGACCGAGTGGTAGGACGCATTGTCCATCACAATCACGTTGTATTACGCTGTTGGTCTTCAGGCTGGATAGTAACTTGCAAAGAAACCACGCTTCAAAACGCGTCCCATTCATTTATTGATGGTACACGACGGAGCCCTTCTTAACGCGGAAGACTTCATCAGCACCGTTGATGAATTCATCTTCAATGCCAGCGTGCACGACATACTTGGGTAGTAATTCAATTACTGTAATTGAATTACTGTAATCTAATTATTTTTCTTGGTAATTTCTAGTTGTAATTAATTACTTTTGGCTAAAGGGAATTGTAATTGTAATTTAATTACTTTCTAGCGTCAGTAATTGCAGAATTTCAGACACAATTACAATTACTTTCGCAAAACTTTGCGGCGCCGACGGAACCTTTTTGAAAGCCTCAGCGCTCGCGCAAGCGGCCTAGCTCTCTGTGAAACACTCGCACACAGACACGCCCTCACACACACGCACAGCATCAATAGCGTCGCATTGTTTGTTGTTTTGTTGCTTACACTGCGGGTTGAGAGACAATCCTCTTTGGAGCCTACCTCAACGGCGCCGTGTAGCGCCGTCAGCTGTGCGAGCAGAAAACAATAGCGTAAACACGCCAAAATATTGAAAGAAAAAAAATTGAGCTTCAGTTTTCAGCCGAGGTTGGGAATTTTAATTGTCTATGAAGTTATTTTTCTTTCTTTTTGCCAGTTTTTTACGTTCATCTTCCAGTACTGTCGCATATGGGTATCTTTGTATTATTTTCAAGTTTATTTCATGTTGGTTTTACTTCGGATATTATTTTCATAAGCACTTTGGAGACTGACCTCGCACCTGTGAATATTGCCACCAATGATTCGGGAGCCCCGATTCGGCACTGATATTTCTGAGCCATTAAAATTTCAACTCAATGTAAATAATTTACAATACCATAATGTTTGTATGTGAATGGGGTCGTATTAGTGCGTGTGGATTTTACTTTTATATTAACACTTGTAAAATATTCCTATATGACTATTTTTCACATTTTTATTTGTTTGGCTACCTATCTGTCAACTATTTTTTTTTCTTTAGCAATCTGGCGTCTTGCAGCATATCAGCTAATTTATTATGATTTATTAAAAATATAAGAACGTAGTACTTCATTTCCCCATACTGTCATGTTCTATCGTGAATTTAACAAAATTCATAAAAAGAGAGTACAATACGTGAGCATTGGAGTAAGAAATGAACAAATACGTTGCATTCTATACAACTCGTTTAAATTCATATGGCCCAAGTGGGGTTGCTATCAGAAATAGTAATTGTAAAGTAATTTCATTACTTTTAAAAAGTAATTTGTAATTGTAATTAATTACTTTTCACCTAGTAGTAATTGTAATTGTAGTTAAACTACTTTTGAAGCAAAGTAATTGTAATGATAATTAAATTACAATTTGGAAGTAATTTACCTACGTATGGTGCACGATGATGAGTCGCTCCCCCTTTCCAGACAAGTCCTTGACTCCGGGCGTGAGTCCTCTCAAGAATGCATCCCGTGCAGACTACACGGTCGTGTCCACCCATACCTTTCCGGTAAAATGGCCGGCGTTCACGGCGTTCAACCACGTCTCATCAAGGTAACAGACAGTCCGTCTCTGCTTTCTGTACTCCTGCATGTCGCGGAGATACCTTGCTCGCCAAGTCACCAAGTCCACACGTTCCAAGAGCATTGACTGCCTGCTGCGTTGAACATACTGGAATCCAAGCTTCCGCAGGGCCCTCCAGAGGGACGCACGGCTGAGGTCGCCCAGCCCAGCTTCCCACTTTGCCCAGCAACTGCAGATTCTAAAACGAGGAAAACACTTAAATATTTGACATTCTATAAATACTATGGCAATGTTTGCAGAAAGTTAAACATCAGGTTTTACTACTATTTCTGGCAAATTGGATATTTCAAGCTAGAATTTCGGGACATCACTCATAACACGGCAAACCGTATAGATAAGGTCTTGTGCCGAGGAGAATTACAGACGTGTCACTGTGCACGCCTTTCTGAAAATATCGGATTTCCCTTCTGAGCCCAGTGCATCGGGTTTTTTGGGAAGTCATATTTTCAGAATTCGCGCATCTCAATAAAATGTGGCGCTCGAATTTCTGTGACACTGCAGCAATACTGAGCCGTGTAAATTTTTACTAGACTCATAAAGTATACCTGGCACACAGTCAGGCACGTAGCCAGGATTTTGTTTCGAGGGGGCGCCCATGACAAAATGCTGTATGAGGGGAAGGGGGAGAGGAGGCCCCAGCAAACTGAAATATTTCAAAGGGGGGGGGGGCGCCCCCCCCCCCGCTACGTGCCTGCACACAGTATTGCTCTCGTTCCGTCGGAAGTACTCGTGCACGAGGTTCCTCAGTGATTGGAGGCTGAACGAGTCGAACGGGCACCGTGGTCGCTGCGCTTTCCTCTTCCGAACTCGCTTCGGCGATGCCACTGACAGCTTGCCTTCTGGTGACACAACCAACTCTTTTTTCCACCGGCGCAAAGCTGTCTTTGAAACGTCGGACAGTGTCGAGATCCTCTCGAGCACTTCGTTGTACGACGCTTTCGGCGATTCTCGACGCAGCACCGAGTAGACGTTCAAAACAATATGTCGGGATTGCCTACCCAGGACGGTGTTCCCCACCGGTGTCCAGAAACGCTCCGGTGAAGCAAGGAAAGTTTCCGATTCCGACGTCCTTGGAGCAGCCATTTCTCACGTGGGAAGTGAACCGACAGAACAGCGAACGGAAACAAAGAAGCGACCACAACGGTGCCAACGGCCACTGCGCCAACGGGGCTAGGAGGAGACGAAAATCAGGAGCGAATACGGAAATGTGGCGTCACTTTTTTGGTTTAAGGATAATCTAAAGTTATAAATTCGTAAATATTCGCTTCTTATTTCTGATATAACCTCGATAGTGGTGGAATCGCTCGAGTTCAACTGCCGTTAAAAGAAAAACAAGCACAGAACTACTTCTCGTGGCGGACAGCGTTGTTGCTGTGACAGTAGTCAGGCCGTCAGGCCCCGCAGCCTCCGTAAAGCCCCTCCGCGATCTAGAACGCCATCTCTCGGCGACTAGCGGCGAAAGCCCGGAGATTCCAACTCCGGTCACAAATGCATAAGGATCGTGCGAAAATTGTTGTTTCTCCAATATTTGGGGGATTTACGGAACGACTATAGTTTTTGACATAATAAAAGAACATTTTACATATGCGGTAAATTGTATGCCACGTAAAAACGTTTTTCTTTTTTTTTTTGTAGGTTGTATGAGCGGCGTTTTGCAGCGGACGACGCGGCTACGTCATACCGTTCACGCGACCCGTTCCGGCACCCAAAAAGTCCATCTCCGCTGCCTAAAAAAAATCGTCGAGTCATGAATAATGATGTGAACATTCTTTCTCGTTCGCACCAGAGTCCCGCCCGGATAGCTCAGTCGGTAGAGCGTTAGGCTTTTAACCTAACGGTCCAGGGTTCGAGTCCCTGTTCGGGCGCAGAGCTTTTTGTGATTTTGTAACATACATGGGCAGTAGGTAGCGAGCACTTATTTTGAGAGACCTTATTGAAAATGAAAGTTCGTTATTTAATTCACAGAGTACTCTCCATCAGCCTGTAGACCTTTTTTTTTTTTTCTGGGACTTGTACATAATGACTTTTTTTTCTTCTTTATGACCACATTGTAGTTATAACAGCAAGGAATTGTTGACTTCCTATTATGTGTTCCTTGGGGCAGCATTATTTATCGTTGAGGGCCTTTTGTTTAAGGGCACAGAGTAAGGGATAATAATTTAAAAAAATTTATTGATGTTTGCATTCTGAAGTGTTTCTTTCTGCGCATTCTCTATTGCCACACTTTTCTGAGAACGTTATATCTTGGGTTGAAAAACACTTTTTTCTGAAGCAAGTAGCGGGTCACCACACTCCCTTTTGGGGTACGTTCCCTCTTTATCCATAAATTTAAGGAAAAAAAAAGGTTAACTCAAGATCTAAAAGCATGTACGGAATGTGCTACATCTTAAAAATTATCTCGCAACTAATGCAAAAAATGTTTTAACCAAGACAATCCCCAGATGCTGTGCACGTTTTTTCCACGTGTGTACTTCCAAGCGCCTGTGTTTTTGAACGATAAAAAGTCAACATTGGATGCTGTCCTCTCATTCAATGATGGTAACATCACACGAGCCAATGTTTTGAAGTTTTGTGAATTGAACCCTGGCTGGAACACCATCAAGTGGCCGAGGGAAGTTGACGTCACTCGAATATAGTTTGCCGACCGAACGACACGAGAGGTCACAAAGGATGCCCGGCAAGCAAGGCGACAAGCCGAAAAACGAAGACATGACTCTTACATGGACTACCAAGCTGGCGACTATTGAAGAAATGACTCTAAATGTGTTGGTGCCAATAACAATTTGTTATCCACTTTTCTTTTTACTTTCAACTCAATTATCTACAGTGTTTTCAGTACATAGGTACTATCCTTTCCCTATAGGAATACTGAACGAAACATTGCAGTGTCCATAATAACAAGGTGTAAAGTTGGGCGAGTTGGTTGATGGTCATATTGAATGGGATAAAACAGCGCAAAAAGACGACTAGGTTCGACAAAGCGTGGGTGCAGCAGACGACTGAGCAGGTGCAAAGGAGAGAGATGAGAAAGAGGCAGCCTGGCAAGATAGCCAACGCGATACCCTCTCCCTCATTTCCGTGCACTCGTCGCTCGTCCGACTCGGCTGCTTGAACGTTGTTGCCTTAGTAACCTGCGCCTGCTCGCGTATGTCACGTTGTAGCGGTAGGCTTTTGGGATTTTTTTAAAAGGTCTATTATCCATCGTATTACACACTCAGCCATAATGCGACTATCCGTCGTATTGAAAGTGAACCATACCAGGGTTTGACAGAAAAAAACACGAAAAGCTCCGCTACAATCCGTCAGCAAACGCGGACCGCCTTGTAAGAAATGGCAGAACCTTCCAAAGAGGCGGGGAAATCCTGTTTTTGCAGCTTCACAAGGCCACTCGAAGTGATCGGGCTAAACATAGTTCCTCGCTGCATAGGTGGCTTTCGAAGTTTCATACATCAAAGGGGCGACTGCAACGTTATTAAATTGGAATGTTATTCACTTTACGCGAGCTCACTGGCACTAGTGGGACTCAAGGATACTCGCACGCAACCCCAATGACCAAGAAGCTACTTTGCTGCGGTGTAATTTCAAGGACAAAAGCGAATGTTCTCATTCAACTTCTCCTTCGCGAAACTTGATGACGGAACTGGGGGATCGTAGTATCCGCCAGTGATGATATTTGAATGCGGCTCATAGATTGGACGCGAGCATTGCGTGGGCGCTCGATTCTGTCTCGAGAAGCATTCCGGTAGTGGCCCGTGTCCAATCGCTGCAATGACGACAATAGCCGAACCATAACAATGTCTGGAACTCAGCGCGTACCCTGTGCCTTGGCAACCCCAGCGCGTTGCTATGACTAACATTGGTGGCATATAATCGGCTCCAGATCACGTAACCGCTTGTCCTGGCTGCGAGTTTAAAAAAATTAACGCTCCTCGTTCTTTTTTTTTTTTTTTCAGCGACTGTGATTGCGTGTGGTGAGAAACGAACGGGTGTTTCACAGGTCATTAACGTACGAGATCCGTTCTAAGCGGTAGTGGCGCAAAATACAAAAATCGTTGCATCGCCCCTCTCAGCACGTTAGGATAAATGGGTCCCCTTCCCTTGCCTCCTCGGAGGGGAGGCCCTGGGCTGCAGCCTCCCTAGCCGCCCAGCACCCGCCCCCCCCCCCCCCAAGCGCTGCGTCCAAGCGGGGCAACGCGTATTCTTTCCATAGTGGCCTTCGCCGACGGCCTCGACATAGTTGGCGCGGACGAGCGTGTCATGGCCTCCACCGACTCGCCTCCAGAAAACGAGCGTGTTTACGAAGTCCAAGATTAAAATCTATCGAAGATCCGCCGAAATCAACGCATGTCCTGCTGCATAATCGGCACTGAAGCAGCTTACAATTCCCATTCCCGTAAGCGTAAGTGCGCGTTGCTGAGAGAGAGAGAGAGAGAGAGAGAGAGAAGGCTTGCAAAAGAGGAAATACTACCCTGTATGTCATAGCCGGAGGCCAGACGGTCACCATGAGCTGGGGGGGGGGGGGGTTGACATTGAATACATTCTCCAAAGTCGCCCTTCCAACCATTCGTGCTCCTTGGTGGAAGAAGCGAGAGTTGTCAGAACAAGGCCAGAAAGGGCGCCGAAATTCCACTCGCGCTTCGCGCATCTCCCGGCATGTTCTTCGGTATTTCTTAAATATCGAGCGACTTTAGGGCACCGCACCTGCAGCGGTGCTTTGGAGCATCTCAAACTTTGTTGGATAGTGTAATAAACCTTCAGGCGGAATTTCTTCGTGTCTCAGGATTTAGATTATGACGTTTGCTGACCAGCTCGCCTACATACTTTCGCTTCTTGAAATATTTCGTATCTGTTCATTCTATAGGTGAACTAAAGATAACGGCGTTGTTTTATCAATATCGAAAATGAAACGCAGGTGCCAAGGCCCAAACACATGGGCGACCAAAAAGGACGTCTCGCGGAGGATCCGATAGCAACCGCAGTGGACGCTGTGACGGGGACCTATACCGTGCCGCCACGTCAGAGCGTCCGCGGCGGTTGCTATGAAACCGCCGCGCGGCGCTCGTATTCGTCACTCGAATATAGAAAAAAATGACCCCGGGGAAAGGGGCCTCGGAAGGAATGGTTTGAAGTGGCAAATAAAGTAAGAGGTTTCGAAGGATAAGAAAAAATATTTGCCCAAGATTGAAATGGGAGATAATAATCTCGCAAATTTCCCCATCACATATAGTCGCATTCTGCTTTGAAATGCTGACATCCTTTTTTTTTATAATAAAACAAAATACAGGAGAACACACTGGCGTAAACATTTTGAGAACATGCAGAAACGTTACAATCGGATGGTATGGCCGACAGCACGCTGAAACGTCCTCAATTGTTGTCGTCCCAGCGGCGTACTCTTTAGAAATTCTTGAGACGGCATTGGAATCTGACCAGCGCTGACTTGCTTCTCTCCTCGGTCCTGGAACCTCTTTATGCTTGACAATCCAACTGTTGTTTTTTTTTTTTTTTTTGTGAGGCGTTTATGGTTTTTGACGCTGTTGGATGACTTATGGCTGTGACCGGCAATGCTTCCAAACCTCCTACTCCACGCTTCATGCCAGTGTGTCACAATGTATCCCAGCATTTTTTTTTTCATTTTCTTTTTTTAAATTACAAAAAGAAAAAAAATATATTACAGCACCTCGAGCCAGAATCCGATAACTGTGTTGGGGGAATTTACGAGGTTTGTAAACCTTTTCACCCTCCGACATATGACGTCTGCCATCTTAAGATCACCTGAAGCGCGGCCGCCATAAGGTGACTTCAACTCGTCGCTTCGCTCTCCCCTCCGGGCACTTGGCGAGGCCTTGTGTTGATAATGCAATAATGCAAAGGTGCAAGCGAGCTGGACAAGAATGACACAACGCAAATTTGCGTTTGTCCTTTGTTGGGGCGCAAGCCCTCGCGGTGGGATGCCACGAGGAAGTCAACCTCCCCCTGCACGTGGTGCAACGGAGGCTCTGGCGACTATCCATCTACTGAGGGGTGGGCCCCTGACAGGGGTCGGCCCTTGGGAGGGGGCAGAAGCAAACTTCACTACGGCGGCGGGTGACGGCGCAGGGATGCCCTCGACCGTCGTCGACCCACTGGTGTCGCCCTTGAGTGCCCCTTCGCGGGGACGGGCTGGTGTCGGGCTCTGCGGGGTCCTTTCTCCCTGTCGGTCCTTCCTGGGTCGTTCGCTTGGCTGCGCCCAGTTTTATTTTTCCAATAGATTAGTTCCCAACTGACTTTTTACTTGAAATTCACATTTGATCCAAGGATCCAATTCATTTTTATCGAATAGACTTCTTCCAAAACCGACGCGCCCCATCGCGGCGAAATACCACGCAGTGCGCTCTGGAAACTAACTGTTTCAGCTTGGGTCCAGACGCAGCCGATGCTACGAGCGCGAGCGTGTGGCCCTGAATAGTGCTTGCATTGCACGAGAGCGCGTGTTTGGCAGGGACGCTGGAAGCCCGGAGCTCGCGCTTGTAGCATCGGCTGCGTCTGGACCCAAGCTGAAACGAAGTATAGTTGGCCACTCAGTTTCCGTTCCGACTGAGCAGCTTCATCTCGTGCTATCACGCCGCGACCGAGCGCGCTGCTTGAGTTTTCGATTATCTGATCTTTACGAATGTATAATACACTCATTTCCGAGCGATGTAAAACGAAGACCGGGGCACTTTCCTTGGTTTTCGAAAACGCCGGATATCGTGCGTGCGTTTCAAGGGGGTGTCCCAATGGCTCGGGGGGGCGGGGGGGAGGGAGGGGGAGTAGGAGGGAGGGAGGGGGAGGGGGAGGCGATGCGAGGCGAGGCTAGATAAAATATAAAACTGTTTCTTTTTTAGTCCACTATCTAAATTACAGACGTCTATTAACCAAATGCTCATACCCATAATGTATGTTCTCTCTCTCTATATATACACCTAAAAGATAGTGTTTTCACTTAAACTAAGAAAAAAAATTGTTTTTTTTTTTTAGATTCAAGGGGGTGTCCAGGAAAACTAGGTGTGCACCCCTCAGAGGGGGTCTGGGGAAATCCCTGCTCGAAACGCTAACAAAAAGGCTCAGGCACAAAAATACAACAAGGATGCGTTAAGACAAGCTATACGTCTTGAGCTTAAGCTAAAGCTTCGAGGTCTGGCCATTTAGGTTAGTTTAGAGACCACAAATGACGCTCTCGGGACCAGAAAGCACGAGATAACTGCCGTTTATAGTCCACGCTCTGTGTATAATCTCTTGTCGACGTGCCGATCGAAACCGAAACCATGCCGGCCACTCTCCTCTCTGGCCAACTAGTTCCCAGAGTGCAAGGCGCGCCGTGTTGCATGCAGGGATTTATGGAAGTAGTCTATTGGCTTTACGTCTGCGGTGCCTGACGGCGGGAGCGGACGCAGGGGACAATTATTTTTCAGTCTTTTACATGCAGCCGCAAACTCAAAACATGTCCCCCTTGTTCCCCTTCTCCAGGGATTATTATCGTCCAGCTCGCTTGCACCTTCTTTCTTAAAATGCAGGCCGTTCACCCTTGTTAGTGTTAGTCTGGTGGTGGCTAAGAAAACCCCGTTTGCTCTGCTGGCGTCTAATACCTGGTTAGCTCAGTTCGTAGAGCGCTCCACTGGAAATGGAGAGGTCCCTGGTCCGGTACCAGGACCAGGTGGATTTTTTCGGTCGCGCAGCAGTCAGCTATAGCTGTGTTTGGAGTTTTGTGTTTGTCCTTTGACCTCTTTGTTCCCCTTCTCCAGGGAATATTAGCAGTCTAGGGCTGGGCGTCGATTAAAAATTTTAACCCTGATTAATCGTCACCCTTTAATCGATTAATTAATCGATTAATCGGTTGCGTTAATTTGTATAAATATCATATGAAAAAGGATGCAACAACTCGTCTTGCCTTTGAAGACTTATTTTACTCTCTGTTACACGGCGCAAAGGACATTTAGGATTGAGGATACATATAGTTTAACGATTCAGACACATATTTTGCTCAAGCTCCGAAGACAAAAAAATTACATTCTCCGACAGGAAGACAAGAAGTCAGAGCTTGGGCGATGCTTTCTTCTTTTTCAGAGAAAGGGGCCTCGATGAGAAGGCGTTGATTGTTTTCTGCGTTTTGGCGGATGGTCCTTGCTGCAGCTACAGTGTGCTTCGCTTGTAGGCGATACTGAAGCGAACTTACGCTTCCACTGTACGAAAACTGGCTTTTTGCAGATGATGCAGTGGACTCCCATCGAGTTTAAGACTTTACCGCTGGGTTACTTTAAACCCAAACTTTCAAGCGAGATTGCCTTTCATATTCGTGAACTCGTCTATTTTTACGTGCTGAATACTGGAACAAGAAACCATGGCGTTGTTAGCTTCCCAGCTCGTTTTTCTGCTTGTTTGTCTTGCCTGGGTAGGACGTGTAATAGATCCTCAACACGTGAAGTTTCGCGGTCGCGCGAGGATCAATTGCGGGCCCGGCTTGTTCATCTGGCTTCGGCAGAACTGTAAAGTATATCCTCGAACACGTGACGCTTCGCGAGCGCGAGAATCGAACCTTCCTCATAGCACCTGGCTGGGAACGGACTTCTTTTGAGTACCGATTAAAAAACCGATTAACCGGTTAAAAAATTTGATCGCGATTAAAGCCTTAATCGATTAATCGGAAGGTTAATCGATCAATTGCCCAGCTTTAATTAGCACTGTGTTCGTGTTTCTAGGGGCGAAGCTCCTTAGTGTCTAGCCTTGTCCGTCCGTCCGTCCGGCGTCCGTGCTCACATCGATTGCCATCCCATCTGTCTTCTTAAAAAAAAAGAAAAAAAAATGTTTGCGCAGTCGACAGGATTCAAACCTGTGCGGGGAGACCTCAATGGATTTCTAGTCCATCGCCTTAACCACTCGGCCACGACTGCGGGACGAGTAAGGGGCTCTGAGATGTGCTAGTAACTCAAGAGCTGGGGATGTCATGGATGAAACATTGCATGTAGCCGCTCAACGTCTATACAGGAGAGGGCGCTGCGGTCAAATGCGTATATAATCGCGTTAAACTTCGCATGCATTGGCTCAACGTTTATAGACGAGAGGGTGCTGCGGTCAAATGCTCAAATGCGTATATAACCACGTTCCATACCACACATTCTCTTTCTGACATGGACCGTTGACTTACGCGGTGGAGATGCGTTCCCACGGCTTCTAGCGGATCCAAGCTGATCCGCTAGAAGAACCACTGGCTCTGCATTTCACCGACCATAATGCAGTAATAATGAAGTCGAAACGCAACCCGCGGAACTCAGCACTATCTGTGAGCAATAAAAAAAATCAGCACCATCAGCGCTACCTATGAACAATAAAATCAGTATCATCAGCACCACCAGAGCTTCGCCCCAATCAACATCATTCAGAGATGCGGTCATTTTTTTTCATCGCGTTTCGCCGCGAGTTTTTGCCTTGCTCTGTAAAGCGTCGTTCAATAATTGTCTTGCCTACCTACTTGCATGCCATTATTATGTTCACAGCTTCTATACTTAGTTTTATGACACATTTTGATTATTCGCACCGTCGTCTTACGAGAACCGTGTGAGGAGGCTAGAGGAGGCACATGAATGAGCGCTGGCACTGGTGGAAATTGAGTATCTAGATGACTCTAAGACACCACGACGTTTGAGAGGCCAATTCCTTATGACAGCGCATGCAGGTTTGCTCAGTGATTGTGGCGGAACATTCGCAATAAGAAGTGAGAGGTACATTCACGATTGCGTATTTAAAATCTTAAAGACGGAAAATATAATCAATATAAGGAGTCACCATCTGTGTTTCTTGAAAACGGGAAACGTTTTTTTTGTTTTTTCTTTTTGCAGTAAAACATTTGTTTGATCAATTTATTTAATAATTTTAAGAGATTGCATTGTGTTCGGTCCCATATCTGAAGTCAACTCGCTCAAGTGCTTTAGGGATCGTCTCAAGATATCTAATTCTATTAATTTATTTAGACGCAAAAGGAAACCGATTCCTCAGTGAAAAAAAAAAAGAAACGTCACAGACAGCGTATGACCGCCTGAGGCACGCACAGTGGCGTAGCTAGGCCATCCGGATTCCGGCCCTTAGGTCTTTCGTAGCACCCCCCCCCCCCCCCTTCACTCCCCGAGATAGCAACTTTTTCCGTGCACATCGGCTCGGCACCCAGGATCCCGATGGGAAGCTAGCGAAGCTTGCATGTACCCTTGAGTTGGAGATTCTGACTCATTTTCCCCGAGCGTAGAGGAGCAAAGTGCGTCGCTGACCGTACGTACCGCGGCCTGTTTGGAAGCATTAGGGCTCCCGGATATTTATTTTCTGTATCGGAGTCGCCTGGGCGGTCCGCTATATAGTTCCGGTATACTTCCAGGGAACAAAATGAAGCCAGTAGTTCAACAAAACTCTATATAGTCAAAACAAAATACGCTGTCGACGTAACGTCCCAAAAGCAGGAGTTCACAAACGACTTTCCACGAAACGTCACGCTGTCACAGGGTCGACAAAACGTCTGTCCATGAAACATGTGTCGATGAACAGCTATCCACGAAACGCGTTTCGACAAAACGATACATACGCACTGCATATTCTGAATACTACTTTCCGGTATGCTAATTTGCATCTCCAAATGCATAATAG
The DNA here is from genome assembly GCA_037355805.1 of Ixodes ricinus. NCBI lineage: Eukaryota > Metazoa > Arthropoda > Arachnida > Ixodida > Ixodidae > Ixodes > Ixodes ricinus. The sequence goes on along the minus strand of JAZHYW010025821.1, from coordinate 71,333 downwards.
TGAAGGAGAAATCGGCAAACGAAGGCGATTTCAAAACCAACATTCGAATATGCCTGCGCTTTTTCGTGTCGCGGCGTCACCACACCACCAGGCAGGCTTTCTGCTCAGTGAGCGACTTTCCACAGCGTTCATTTCCCACCATCAAATTCCTCGCAATCAGCCGCGAACGAGTTCTGCCGCCCAAAGAGTTAACCCGTGCCTGCCCCAAAAAAACCCATTGAATATTCAAGGCCTGTGAAGATCCTCCTGTACCTCCACGTGACGTCATCACGTACCTCGACGCATTTACTGGACACGAGGTCCAACCGAACGCTCTCGCAGCACTCGCGCGCAATTCGTCGTCTGTGCTAGATTTCACCGTGACGTCGTCGAATTGCTAGTGCACGGACTTTGATTCGCAGCGGATGTTACGAACCATCGCAGCTAATCTAAAGGTCTGTGCGAGTTTTCCGTGGCCTTCGAAAGGAAGTGCCGTGACGCGCGGAGAGCATTGTCACGTGCTACGCGTTCACAGAGCTGGATTGGCTGGGTCGGCTCGGTACCTTCACACTGCGGCCGACCGTAAGTTCGAATGCAGTATGGGTGGCGTTCATTTGCCATTGGCGTAAATCTTGCAGTATTGCCAGTCGAGATGTTGAGTTTGAAAAAGGGCGTGCAATATTGGAAATTCCAAAATTTCACAAAAAATTGAGGCAATTTTTTAGACAGATTACAGACTTGGAAGTTGGCACTAATCTGAAGGTAGAACAAATTAGAAACACAATCAACTTTTCTTTTTTACCAGTCTTTGACGACTTTTGCAAAATGCTCGTGTTTAACGACTTTTGACTGGGCTAGTTGGCTCGTATTAGACATGATTAAAATAGCACGAACTTGACAAGGACAAAAAAAGGCACACGTACGCGTACAGGACTGGCGCTGACTTCCAACTAAGTTTACTGCATCATCCAACCAAGCAATATATACAATCACCTGCGAACATAAAAACACAAAAATGTATACGATAGCTTGTGCCTTATATGCACAAGGTATCGTATAGTTTAAAAAGGATAGCTGGTAGATATGGTATTAATCTCCTGTTTTCGGCTCCCTGCAAGTTTGGCAAGATATGTCCTATGTTTACTGGGTCAAAGTGATCAATTCGCATAAGAAAACATACCGTCATGTACGTTAACTGCACAAGTGGGTTTGCTCGAAATTCCTTTTTAGCTGTGGCCGCATTTACATTGGACAAACAGGTCGGTGTTTTAATGAGAGCGCGCGCGAACATAATCTGTCGGTACGAAGCAATTTGAATGGTCATCTTGCTGAGCACGTTCAACAATGTGGGTGTAAACCACTTTTCAATTTGACCAAGTTCCTGAAGAGAGCAAAGGACAAGACAGAGAAAAAAACTATAGAGGCGTTTTTTTATTAAAAAAAAGCGGGAGACAAGTGCGTCAGCATGCCGTCGGTGTGTCTCATTGACAAAAAATTATCCGGTGTCATTTAAAAGAATACCAACATCTCCATAATAAAGAACTTATCTCTCTCTCTCCTTTCTTTATGGTTTTACCTTAAGATAGGCGCGTGGTTCATATGTAATCATAATGTATAACTATTTTTGTGTGGGTGTGTGTTTTTTATGCTCGCAGGCAAAGGTATATATTGCTTGGTTCGATGATGCAATAAACTTAGTTGGAAGTCAGCGCCAGTCCTTTCGCACGTGTGCCTTTTTTCTCCTTGTCAAGTTCGCGCTATTTTAATCGTGCCTCGTGTTTACCCTCACGTAGCGCTTAATCGTGTACTCCAAGTATGGCATAGAGATGATATAATACAGAGTTCCTAAATTATTGAACCTATTTGTACGGCGAAAAACTTGGATCAAAATAAGTTGTCTGTCCGAAGGGTTCATTCGTTCGGTCGTTCATGGATATCACGAGCATTTTTTTTCCCCGTCTGTTTCATCTTGGGTGCATCCTTACTGTCCGTCACGCCTCGAGAAAATAAAAGGTTCCCGGTTCCTTGGCGCGTCATCGAAATGAACTGCGGCGATAGCCGAGGCGTCGCACGGCACCTGCGTTTGCTTAAAGGCCAGTTCACACTCTTGCGACCGAGGCGACCGAGTCAGACCGGAGAGACCAGACCTGCCTCTTGCGACTTCTTAGGACCAGCTCCGCTGCAGCGCATCCGGTCCTAAGACGTCGCAAGAGGCTTAAAAACCGGTCTGATCTCTCTCGGTCGTACTCGGTTGCAAGAATGTGAACGGGCCTTAAGACCGAGCTCTTGCGACCTCTTACTATGAGAGAACACGCTGGCAACCTGGCGCCATCCATAAGGTGACCCAGAAACCGCATTTCACTATAGCGAAGATTTCGCAATATTTGTGACATAAAATGCGCATTCTACATGTTTATAACACTGTCAGAAGCTTTTTGAACCAGCAAAATGATGGTGCGCAAAAAACACAGGAAATATGCGGAAATTCTAAGTGTTCTACCCCTACCCGATAGATGGCGCCAGTGTGTTTACTCATTGTAAAAGATTTCACACAGTTGCGTCGACTGCGGTGCGCTGCGAACTCGGCGCAACGCAGCGCCTCCCCATTGGCTCGTCGGAAGGGTCGCCATAGCAACCGCTCGACGCAAGCAGTCTTAACGCAGTCAAACGCAACTGTGTAAACAAGCCTTAAAGAGCCCTTAAAATAAAATTTAAAAAAAATCTTTTTTTTTAACAGTCTGGTTGGGACAACCGTGTCTACTAAATTTTACGCGAGAAAAAAAAATTCTTTAGGGCAATATTGACGACGAGAGATTTATTTGAAATTTTGCGTTTATGACGTCACGGAATGGCCATTCGCTCAACGAGATGGTTATTCGCTCTTTCCACCTCAACGTGAAGGCGAAGCCAATCCACCTCACCTCCACGCGCCCGAAATGCCGAGAGAGAAAACAAGTGGAATGGAGGTGACTGCCGACTAAATCGCGTCTCGCGCCCTCAACATTGCTCTAAAATTTGTTTATGAGTCTGTTTCGCGTAAAATTGATTTTTTGACACGCGTGTCCCAACTAAAATGTTTAAAAAAAAACGTTCTTTTTTTTTAGGGGCATTTTAAGGCTTATGGTTGAAAGTAGTTTCACGTGCGCGAAGCAGACTTTACTCTGCCGTGTCTAAATTTAGCGGACGGTGTGAGCGTGACACCTTGAAGTCATGTGACGCCATGATATGACGTGACTTTGTTACGTCACTTTATCTCATGACGTCCCGTAACGTTAAGTCCCCGCTAAATTTAGCGGAGAAATTTGTCATTTGACATGACGCCACGTGACACTTTGTCGTCACAATGTCACGAAACCGCGATTTCCCGCTAAATTGGGCGGAGAAAGTTGCCCGCCAAATTTCGTGGGCCAAGACGTACGTACGCGAAATACATACGGGATCCGCTGCGAAACCTCGCCAATAACGGCCAACGGATCTAAAAGATTACGGTAATTGTGTGTGCTATGTGTAGGCGTTGTAGAATGGAAGAAAGGGGGGGGGGTGCGTGAAAGCCAATTGTGTACACGCAGAGCGGTAATTGTCTGTAACACATGCGTTGCAAAACTTGTAAAAACCCCAATTAAAGCTCTTTTTCTTTTCCTTTTTTTCTTGAGCGTTTTGTTTTTAAGCTGTGCTTGCTGTTGATATCGGCAGTCAAGGATGCGCCGAGCTGCGTCCTACAGGTATTTTTTTCCTCACTCGCCACCATCACACCATGCTGAGAAATAAACTCATTAACGAGGCGCCGCCAGACGCGCGTGGGCACGTATTATCCAAGTTCAAGAGCACGGCCTTGAATCTTGATGCCGCAGAAACAACGACAGCTGGGGAGGAACCAGTCTGTAACGGCCCCTCTGTTGTGGCGCAGTCCCCGTCCGTGACCTCGGACGGACTCCGACCGTTGTGTTGCTACTCGGTTTCCCGTGACCTTGAAACACTCAACAGAGAGAATTTCACTGGAGAAAAGTTCACCGGAGGAAGGCACACCGTAGATAAGATCACCGGAGAAAAGCTCACCGCAAACCCATCGGATGCGGATAAAAGCTTGCTTTCGAATCTGCGAACCGAGTGTTCATTGAACTTGTTGGAATGCCATACGTGCATGCGGTTATTCTGCATTCCGCTATCAGGAAATATACATGTTGTCTGCTCTTTATTTCAAACAAATTCATTAAAAAAAAGCCGTGAAAGATAAACTAATGAGGACTCTGCCCGTAAGGTATACGGCAAGGGACATGATATAGGGAGACAACGCTGTTGGATAATTAAGTAAAACGTGTTAATTATATATTTATTTAATGAACAAAACATATAGTTCCAATTAGAAACTTGTTGAACGTCATCTAAGAACGCTAAATCAGTCAGATTTTAGAAACATCTCGAAGCTATGCTGGTAAGCGCAGGCATGCACTATAGTTTTCAGTCGTGCGACAAGCGCAATGCTGGCTGCGTGCAAATGAAAATAAGGTTGTCAACCGCGTATTCGGACCGCCGGCGTTGCGCCTACTGCACGAGAGAAAACTTCAACGCAACCCCAAGCTTCAAGTCTTCCTAAAATTGATCGATTTAGTGGTTTCAAATTACGCTCAGCAAGTTCCTAGCTGGAACCATGATCGTTGTCGCTAATTAAAAGGTTAATTAAAAATCTTAGTTAATCGTTTGACTTAGTGTGAGCACCTGGCCATACAACTCACATGCACAGACCGCGTTAGTCTTTCACGAACTTGTTTTTAATAAATATATTTAAAATAAAATTAAACACCCTGTATATTTTGAAGTATCGACGTGACGAAAATAATTAGTTTTTCTATAGAACCGTAATTAAAATATTGCATTTCAGTAATTAACTTTTTAATTGATAAATTTAAAGGCGTGGTTTAAAACAAAGACTTCCGGGGCCTCAAATATCGGTTCAGGAGAGCTATCATCTCATAATTCTCCTCCCACCCAGACATGTACGTAACTCGCTACTTCTACCTATTTACTTTTTGGGTAACGGGTAACGTATTTGGCCACTTCCTTTAGAAAAAGAACGAGTAACGTACTTAGTTACTTTTAAGGTCAAGTAGCGAGTAAAGGTATTTGTTACTTTTGAGGAGTAACGTGTACAATGCCGTTTAAACAGCCTCATTTTAATTGTAACCTGAGTATGCGTCTATTGCGACAAAGGCAGGTGGGCAATCTGAAAAACAACTAAACAGTAGGAGAGTGTAGCAACGTTTATCGCTGAACACGTCAGTCGAACTCTACAACTGGGAATGTCATTCACCCTTCTAGAAGGTTGAACCTTCTAGAATCGTGTACATACCGAATGTAAACCCGGAAATCGCCAACGCGGGAAGGCTCAGAATACATTGTCAACTGGGAACTTTAGAAGAGAAAGCAAAAAAGAGAGGAAAATCCAAGATTCACCAGCTCTTCCTGAAGCGCAACACTGCTGTTCCTTCGAGCGCATCAGTAGAACGACTCTTCAGCGCCACCGGATATGTATTCTCAAGGGGGTGGGGAAACATAACCGATGAAAAGTTGCTACTTCTTTCTGAAGTGCGACGACTACTGAAAAGAAAACAATAAGTCGTGAAACAAAAGCAGTTGTGTATTTGGTTGTCGACGTAGCGAGAAAAGTAACTCGTTACTTTGGGGTTAAAGTAACGCGTTATTTTTTTTAGAATCGGTAACGAGTAACCTATATAAAGTCTGTGACAGGTCAAGAACGAAGTGGAAGCTCCTCCCACTTCGTTACTTTTTGGAGCGAATAACGAGTAACGGTATTGAGTTACTTTTTTGGATAAGGTCATCTCATGCTCCTCAGCTCTCACCTCATCTCATGCTCCTCAGCTCCTCCCACCTCTTTCCGCTTTATCTGCAAGAGCGAACGCTGGAGGGAGACGGCCTCCTCTTTAGGGTTCGCTCTGCTAAGGTGGAAAGAGGTGGAAAGAGCATCCCGTGGCGAGAAGTTTCGGTGTCGCCATCTAACGGAAGCCCTGCACAACCCAAAGTTAGGACTCTCCCGACGCTCCCGACGCCGCTTCCGATTCTCAGGGCTGAATGAGCTTACGTTCAGCCTCGTCGTCTACCTAGTAACTTTTCATTTTCAATTTTCCCCTATAACATGTTTTTGCATTCCTCGCGGACAATTAATAATTCCGCGTCTGACAGGTCATCCCAGGCCTCAATTAATGCTCCTAACTGAAATGTTCTTGTTGTTGTTGTTGTTGTTGTTGTTTTTTTTGAGCGAAGCACGTTGGAGACGCTCATTTTTAGCTCACTAATGTTTTAAATTTACATCTTTTTCAAACCTTAACGCGCCAAGAAATTGAGGGAGAGGAGGAGAGGAGAGCGCGAGGGACATTGAATTGAATTGAATTGGTTTTATTCAGACACAAGGTCTCGGATGACAAGGCAAAAGGCAGATGGGTTCTGCCTGACTTGGCCCTATCACCAGTTTACATTGCTCAGCGTATAGTACGACACGTTGTAATATAAACACAGAAACCACGGGGAAACAGAACGGCCCACAAATAAAGATCAAAACAACATAACTTATACAGTAGTCATGTCAACAATTTTCGGGGACATAGGATGCACTAGAATAAATGAAGCTCAACCATTGGATACAAACACTTTTTAAAAACATTCATTCAATGGGACATGATAGAAGGTACCGTTTTATATTTCTTTTAAAGGTATGCTTTGAGCCGCATTCATGAATCATTTCTCTTACGGCCGGATGTTTATTTAAGAAATCAACGCCGAGATCTGGTTGGAACGATGAGGGGGTAGCCCTAAAGCTAGCAGCCTTTGTTTCCACTCCACTCGTCGAGCTCGTAATAATGCGGAACGCTGTCGTCCGGCGTTTGGCTTTCGCATTCGAAAGCGTTTCACGAGTGCAGCGGAGACAAGGCAGCGTTTGTCTTCACTGCACTCGTCGTTAACTGAGTTAAAACGCTGAACGCAAGCGTCTGGTGTTTGACTCTCGTATTTGAACGCGTTCGAGGAGTGCAGTGGAGACAGAGGCAACTAGCTTTAGGTCTACCCACTATTCATTCGAATCAGAGCTCGTCCTTCTGACGACCCCGTGCACCCTCGTTTTCTTCCCCTCGTTTTTTCTGGGCGCATGGTTTCAGCAAAATTCCTTGTCCAACTTCCTTGGAGAGCAATCAATGTCACCGTTGTTGTTCTGGTTTCTTCCCTTGAGGTGAACTTACTAGCTCTGTATCACGGTTGTTGCACCTGTAAAAAAAACAAGGGCAGTTCTGTACCCATCTGCTTGTATAACATTACTTTATTCGTATTCCGGGAGGGTTGACCCAGGCATACAGGGCCACAAAAGGCAGTGATGACCATGCCACAATGGCTTAATAAAACCAGCAGCAGCACTACGTTTATTATTTTTGGTAATTCCAGTGAAGAAGTGAATGCTCCCCGCATATAATTTATAGTGTGTGGATGGCTATTAGAGTTAATCCAAAAATAAATGTTGCATTCTGAAAAGGCATGCCCTATAAAAGCCTGACTTGAGTTTAAAAATAAAAAACGAAATCAAATCGATATACGCAATTAAATTTATAAAAAAAATGAAACAGAAACAGGCAAGCTTCTAGTGGAAATTCTTTTGTCAAATGTTCTTTTTCTCGAATCATTTTGTTATTGCCGTGCATTTAAACTAACAAATCATTTGGTTGACAACTAACGCTGCACTCGCAGCCATTTGAGACATTGCATAAATGTAGATGTTACTTGATGACCGTAATGACGATATAATTAAAATGAGAGGAGATGTGTTTTTTTTATATCTGATCCGCGAGTAAAGTAAGCGCTTTTGTGGTCCAATGTGTCAATAAAACACAGAAAGCCTAGAATCACAGCCAGTATTTTGGGACGTTACATGACATTTTGCCCTGCTGAGCATAAGCCAGGCACGTAGGCGGGGGGGGGGGGGGGGGGTGCATGGAACCCGGCCCCGAAATCTTCCATTTTGCTGGGGCCTCCTCCCCCCCTCCCCCTCATACAGCATTTTGTCGTGGGCGCCCCCCCCCCCCACCCCCCGAAACAAAATCCTGGTTATGTGCCAGGCATAAGCCGTCTAGAATAATTTACACGCGCGCGGTGTATACAGACCTGGCATCCCCACATTCCGCGTATCACGTGATATTCACGTGCTCCTCAGTAACGCCCCCTAGCGTGGTTCTCACCGCAAGTTAAGAAGGTAGGAGATGCTCCTCCCACAAGCGTGATGCGCCGGTTTCAAATCCCTCCGCAGTCGAAAGAAGAGTTCACTGGAAACGCTCCTTGTTCCGCTTCAATGGATAGATAATAGCCACAGACTGGTGCCATCTTGTCTTCGACCCCCACTTTTTAAAAAAGCGACCTTTATACACGAACTCATCTCTGTTACGTCACGGCGCGGTGGTGGCGCGTCGGTCGCACTTCCGGTCTGCGGTTGTGGGCGGAAGGCCCCATGTGAGGCGTGTATTCCTGCGTTGTTTTGAAAGGAACCTGACGAAAACATGCCTTTTCGTCAAACCGCCGCGACTGGGGCTGTGCCAAAAGAGCCGAGAAAGGTTTGAAGATCAGTTTTCATGTTCTTGGTTCGTCCGAGAACATGGATATGTGGTAAACCAGCCGCCGCCGGACCACAATTGCTTGGGCGGGAAGCACTTTGCGTTGAATTCACGGATACTTGTGGTCATCAGATTTATTTGTTTTGTTGCAACATGAACACCGGAAAACCCTCAAGTTCTACGGCCCACTTGCGGACTACGTTCAGTGCGTCTTGAAGTTCAAACGGCCGTCTGATCGTTCGAACTGTCGTCTGCTCTTTCAAACGCTTCTGCTTGTCGTCTGCTCTTTTAGACGACACCGGCCCGTAGACCAAATGTTGGCCCGGTACTTGCGATAAGAAGTAAGTGCAGGCCTCAAAAGACTTAAGTTTGAAGGTTGGTAAGCAGGCTCGACGTAAACAGTAGATACAAGGAGATGTTGATTATTGTTACCAGCGGCCATCACCGACTTGTTATGCCTGATTCACTTCGTCCGATTCTGCTTGCGATTTTCAGTATCGACGTCGACCATCTCAGCTGCGGTTCACGCTTTTGCAGCCCGAGCGACGTCGCGACTGAAAATTGCGAGCGAAATCTCATCATGTGAATCAGGCTTTAGCGTACATTCTGCGGCGTCCACGCGGAATGAATCGCCGCATGTCAGATTATTCACGCGAAGTTTTGCGGTGTAACGAGCTTCGTTGATTTCGCTGACGCCGCTCATGTAGTCAGACATTGTCAGGAAGACGTAAAATCAACAATTCGAAAGCGATAAAGGGCACGGGGACTCACACCGACGCCGACAACATCGCATTTCAATGGTTTGTTTATGGGCGACGGCGAGCTTGTTGCCCACACCCCCATCGCGCATGCGCGGCGCCGGTGGCGTCCGCTAGGGCGCTCCGAGCGCTCCGGTTTGTTTGTAAACATGAGTTGGTGTAGCGAGCCCCTGAAAGCAGCCTTTGTATCAATCGGAGGGGAAGCTCATCCCCGAAAGTCGTCTTTGATTCCATCGGAGGGGGAAGACTCTAATCTCCCTCTCGTGGCTTCCACAATGCTAAGTCAAAGTCGAGAGATAAAGCAAATATGTACAGAAAGGCAAGACCCTCCTTGCGCGTTGGCCGCAACGTCACGGAAACGATGGGACGCTATTGGATGAGGAGGTGACGGAGGGATATATGATTCCCTTTGAGGGGCCTTTCCCGCTACCTTCTTGACCTGTAACCTACTATAGGTATTCAGCATAAACGTTCAACGCACGTTTTATTGCACAAAAAAATATTTTCAATGCGTATATACATACAGGTATATACACACATGTTTCTTTTTTTTTCGATTAAAACATTGCGTTACAATTACCGGGGGAGTCAGAAAGGCAAGAAGAGGCGTTGGCACTAGTGCCCTGGTACGTGCGCTGCGGCGCAATGTAGCTGCGTAAGAAAAGCAAAATTTCCTCCAATGTAGGATCCTCGGGACCCGATTTGTTGCACAGACACAGGAGTGTCCTTTCGTTTTGGACAACACAGAGATATATTTCGACTTTGCAACGCGACAGGTGACACGGACGAGACGGAGATAGAAATGCAGGTGCGGGGGGGGGGGGGGGAGGGAAGCAAAGGCGGATTATCCGATTATTGTAGGCGTCGAATCCCACCAGTGGAATCCGTACAGCAAACGAAAGTAAAACAGACACTCGCGAAGAAAAGAAAAACATAATACAAAATACAATACGATTCAACGTGAAAGCATATCTGATAAGTGGTTCGAGCACACCATCACGCTCGCCGACACCTTTTTGCTCTGTTTTAATCGGGAGCTTTCGTAGGCCGTTTCCGTTGTCCCGCAATATTCTCCGCAACTCGCTATGAAATCCTGGACTCTGCAGGTAAGGTTAGCGCCACGCATGCGCTGTAGTGAGTCTCTAGGGAGTTTTCGTAGACCGCGCCCTCCGCAACGAAGAAGCCCCTACTGCGCATGCGCGCCGATAGCCGAACCGAACAAGGAACCACCCTTTCCTCCATTGTCATTCTTCCCAGCGAAACCTACGAAGCCCTCGCCCGCGTCAATCCCTCCCAACGCCCCGGACCCGATGGTCTCCATCCTGCGCTACTCAAAGCCTGTGCTGGTCGTATATCCCCTGTGCTCACTCGACTCTTCAATGATTTTCTCTCCCACAGCTCCGTACCCGAGTCCTGGAAAGTCGCCTCGGTAACGCCTCTCCACAAGGGGCATGGCGCCCCCAAGTCCGACATCTCCTCCTACCGGCCAATCTCTACAACCTCCATCGTATGCCGGACAATGGAAAGAGTAATTAATAAACACCTCCTGAGCCACCTAGAGCTCTCGAACCTCCTCAGCCCCCACCAGTATGGTTTTCGCCCAGGCAGGAGCTGTGAATCGGCCCTCGCGACTGTCACCCATACATTGAGTGCCAGTCTCGACGGCCGAATCCCTTGCGAAATCGTCCAGCTAGATTTCAGGAAAGCCTTCGACAGCATCGACCACGACTTGCTCCTGCCCAAGCTACAAAAGATGGGAATCTCCGGCCCCCTCTACGTCTGGCTAAAAACTTCGTCACAGGGCGTAGCCAATACGTTGTGCACCAAAATGCTCGCTCCTCCACCATCCCTGTTTGCCGTGGAGTTCCCCAAGGAAGTGTACTCGGACCAACCCTATTCAATATCTTCATCAACGATGTCACCTCATCCCTTCTTTCTACCCCTCTTCTGTATGCCGACGATCTGACCCTCATTAACCCAGCCGCATCTCCTTCAGACTATTCTCGCCTCCAAGCTGACTTAGACAGCATTCATCTCTGGTCCCTAACCAACAAACTCCCACTGAACTTATCCAAGTGTGCTTCAATGCACATTACCAATTCGCGTCAGCCCCCAAGCCAGACAGCCCTGTTCCTCAATGGCGCCGAAATCCCGAGAGCGACGCATATCCGCCTCTTAGGCGTCACAATTGACCACCGTCTCGATTTTCGTCGCCACATCCAGGACGTCGTCTCCAAAGCAAGGCGACTTCTTGCCTTCGTCATTCGTTCGTCCAAAGGAGCCTGCCCCAGCGTGCCAAGATCGCTGTTTACAGCACTGGTCCTTCCCGTCTTGGAATACTGCAGCTCAGTCTGGGACCCATCATCAACGCAACTCATTGCCTCACTTGAGTCAGTGCAACGTCGTGCCGCCTACCACATTGTAAGACGCCAGCTCGGGCAATCAACACCGCCCTACCAGGAGCTGCGCACCAGTGCGCTCCTCCGACTGGTCGGCTGGGACCAACTCCAACTGAGACGTCAAGTTGCGACAGCACGCCTCCTGACCACTCTGTGCCTACCGAACTCCACGCTCCCCTTTGCTTCCTCCTTGCGGCGTACTCGTTCCGGCGGCCTACAGCCCCTGTTAACCCGCACCCTCCGTCATTCCCACTCCTTCGGCCCCCGCGCGGTACGACTCTGGAGGTCCCTCCCCAGGCCGATCACCAACCCAGCACCAAACGACCAGACCTCCATTCGCACGTTCACCAAAAACGTCGCAAGCTACCTGCGGAACAATTGAGTGCAGGACTGATGTAACACTTATATACCCGGTGACTACTCCCCCCCCCCCTCCCCTTTGTTTTGTATATCTAACTTCCTTCCCCTCTCTGCTTAAGAGGCACTGTAAACCATTTGGTATGGGCGTAACGCCTAATCACAGTGACCCAACTCTCCAGAGTTAAATAAAGAAACAAACAAACAAACAAACAAACAGACTGTAGAGTTCCGGGTATCGCAGCGGGCTGCGGAGAGCGTTGCGGTGCGGTGAAAACGATCTACGAAAACTCCCTTTCGTTCCGGAGAGTGTAGAGGAGGGGTGAAAACGGTCTACATATATAATCTCTAATCTCTACTTCCCCAGTTGTTTTGCTCTTGAATATGGATCGAAAGTTACACCTTTTTCGGTCGCATATATTGTGCCACCGATGACAGAACAGTGACGAACCACCATGCCTCGTCCGAAAGCAACCGATCACCCCGTACCACAAAAGCGCGCGCGGTGTCAGCATCCCCACATTCCGCGTATCACGTGATATTCACGTGCTCCTCAGTAACGCCCCCTAGCGTGGTTCTCACCGCTATGTTCTCCTAGCAAGGTAAGACCTTGCTGTCAAAAAGCTCTCGAAGCTCAAAATAAGCAGCTTGCTGAGGAGCTCGAGTAGCGCCTCTTTTCAACGCTCCTAGGCCGCCGCCATATTGCTGATGATGATGCAGTGGTGCGACCCTCGCGCCCCCTATCAGCTAGAAATTTTCTGCCACACTGTTGAAAACTGCTCAGCAGGATTCTCCGCCTATGTTTTGAGGTTTTGCATTCCAAGTTTTCAGGCCTCTCTTGAAAGTTTCCCCTTTATTTTAATGCGCTAGCATTAGTGCCCTGGTACATGCGCTGACCTTGGACTGGTTTGGACTAACCAAAGTTCGGAACGTCGCCACGGGAGGGCGCTACAGCCGCACTGGTAGTGGAAACTGGCAAGGAAACACCTACTGCAAGCGCCGACAGATGGCGGGCGGGTGCGGCCTTAGGTGCTACCTCCTTCGGGGGAGCATATTGAGGAACTCTAGGTGCGCCTAACGCCCCTGGGGGCCTTAGGTGCGCGCTTTGGCCGCCCTCGGAAGCTCGTGCCGCCATCTTTAGAGACCTGTGGACGCACACGAACTGCGGTTCCGTTCCTCAACCTGCCACGCCATGCACGGACACTAACGAAGCCACGTCGGGCACAGTACGTTCATGTATGTGGCGTACTTTACGTCGCACAGGCCGCTCATGCGCGTGATCATCCCGTCGTAAAATGAAACGCGCGTTCGCGGTGATGATTACATACGTACAACGAAATGGCTCTGTCGCTTTACGCGCATGCACACGCTAAGTGAACTTATTTGCTTGCACCAGGGAGAAGAGACCGGGATTTCGGGAATGTTCACCCAGCGGGAAATTGCCGAGAGGCTGCATTCACCATGCTTAGTTATAGTGTATAACCTCTGCGTAATATGGTAACGCATTTCTTCGAGAATCAGCGCAGCGGCAGCAGCGATTCCAGCCCTTTTTGTGTTATCTTCCACTGTGAGAAATAAGGCTGGTAAGTGCATGTCATTTAAGCGTTCTGCTTCACATTCACGCGAAACGAAGGAAGGGAAGAACGCCGCACGGCCCTCGACGCGATTTTACAAACATTAATAGACAGCTTCAGTATAGCGTTGCTGGCTCTTACGCACGCAATACGCAATAATATAGCGCACGCTAAAAACGAAATGCTCGAACCGATTTCAGTTGTGCGTTACGCTGCCGAGTGAACATCTCGCACGATCTTTTTGCTTCAATTCTCCAGAGCCGTAGAATTCCGCGTGTTTATAACGCCACCATGCTCCTCAAAACAAATATTGAAAATGATAACGTTTCAAGTAATTTTATTTCAAATTAAACCAAGCCGTAGCTGCCTGGTCAAGCGCGCTTTTCTGCGGGATACGGAGGCTACAAGAACGGGTTTGTAGCCAAGTTCGATCAAGGATCCTCCGTGAATCGTCCCGTGGTAACGGAACCTTTTATCGATGCTATCGCGGGAAGAAATCCACGACCTACTGATGTCCAGTGCATAGCGACAACTTCGGCGATTTCTTAAAAGTCGTTCGTCCCTTGGCGATGAACTGCGTGAGGAGGTTCAGTGCTAAGCAGATCGCAGCGTTCGCGCACATTGCAAGCGGTGAACATTTTCACTGTGCACCTCTTCAGCTGCACGACGATCTGACTCCACTGCGGTATGTCCCGGAAAGAATTGCCGACCTGAACACCACGCAATTTCACGTAACACTGACCTTCAGGAACACCACGTCGCCCTTGCTGCACCAGTCGATATAGATAGATCGATATTTATTTGTACGCTTAGAAGGTGCTGTCGCCCGTACACATATGCCTATGTGGCCAGTTGAAGTAGATGATGATGGCGATGTGAAGCTTGTTGGCTTGATGCGCGCGGAATGGTGATTATGATTGGACGGTGAAGAGGGTGAAAGGTGACGTGGGTGAAGTTTGATAAGGTACCCGAGGCATTCGTGGGTGCTAGTTTAGAGGTGTCTGGCCGCTGCCTTGCAGAGCTGTATCACCTCGTCTCTATTTGTGAGAGGCAGGCCTGGCAAGCTGATGATGGCGTCAGGCAGGGACCTCTAAAGTCTCACGCCCCGGAGGGGACACGAGTTGTCGTGCCGTTGGGCCCGCGCGAAGAGAAGGTCGATGCGTGCGGTCAGTTCGTTGCGCCGGGGTATACAAAGCGAAGGTATAGTCGTCTTGTGGGAGCACTTGAGCTAGCAACCGTATGCGGTGGCTACATCACGCCGGTGGGACAGTGTGCACCACTGTCAAGAACACGGTTGTCGGTATGTCACACGGGAAAAGGCGAGGACTTGGAGAGGTACGGCAGTAGATGCCGTAAGCTGCTCGCCGCTGGATGATCTCCAGTGTCGCCTGGGCCGAGGCTCCCTGTGGGGACCAGACAGGCGACCAATACTCTAATAGGGGCAGGACCAGCTGCGCGAGCAAAGCGGGCCCAGACCCTCGCTAATAGTTTGCGCGAATCTCAGCATCCGTCGTGCATGTGAGGCGACGTAGTGGACACGTGCAGTGGAGCTGAGTTTACTGTCGAGGGTGACACACAGCAGGGTTATTCTCTCCTTTCGTTCAACCGCACTTCCGTTAATAGTTAATATTACTGGTAGATTACGTGCTTTTCTTTCTGTGGTGAAGTGAATTGTGGCAGATTTCGACGCACTCAGTGGCAATTTGTTTTTGGTGGTCCAGGCTTGGATCTGATCAAGGTCTTGTTGCAGTTGGTTATAATCTTTCTGAGATCGAATCGGCTGAAGGAGGGTGAGGTTATCTAGCTCTGGATACATGATGGCGGCGGAGGTTACCGCCATCTTGAAACTGGTGCTCTCGTTGGGCCCGAGATCCCTCGAGAGCTTCCCGCAAAGCCCGCTAGCCCGCAACGCAAAATCTCCAGCGTTGAGTGCGTACGCAATACGCTAGCCCCTCTATTGCGTTCTGCGCATGCACACATGCACAAAGCAAAGCTTTAGCGCACGGTCCACTAAAACTGTCTATTGTTCTCCCCACGTTCAGAGATAATCCGCGTAAAAACCTCCTCAATCATCGCCAAAAAAAAAAAAAAAGCTGTCCGGGGTTTGGGGAACAAACCAGTCAAGCCCGTTTCTTTTGCCTTACTGTTGGTGTTATGGAAAAAACAAAAGGGACAAAACGTGCCCCTAAACGAGGTCCTCTTGAATTTTGTCCGATCGTCGATCTGTGACTGTCGTCGACATTGATTGTCGTCGACACTGTTGTGTTGTGTTATTTGAGATCTTTCTCAAATAAATTCTTTTCGGATAACGCCGCACCGTGTCGTATACATGATTTTCGCCCTCCCGCAACGCTCTCCGCAACCCGCTACGATACCCGGAACTCTACAGTCAAGGCCATCGGCGCGCAGGCGTAGTAGCGGCTTCTTCGTTGCGTGGGGCTTAGCGGAGGGGGAAACGCGGTCTACGAAAACTCCCTAATATATTAGGGAGTTTTTGTTGCGTGGGACACACTGGCTAAATTTCATGACTAAATTTGGCACTGGCTAAATTTCATGCATGGGTCACGTCATATAGATCGGTAATCAAGTCATCTGTGAGCATGAAATATGGATGCCTTTCGGCTATCTTATGTTGTAAATTATTTTCTACAGTTAATGTTTCGCCCATTGACCTGCAGCTGAGCGCGCGCGCCGTTAAAACTCATCGTACAATATAACAAACATTCCAGTCGCATTCGCTTCGTCACCCACGTGCCCCCCTCCAAAAAAAAATATTACAGTTTTCTTTTTTTTTTTTTAATGGGGTAAAATGTTTTTTTAATGTTCTCGGGAAAATACATCAACCATGAAACATAAAAAAGAGCGGGAAAAGGCGAGAATCACTGGGACCGAGTGTTTCTTACCAGCAACCTTGAGATCAGAGGAAAGGATTCGAACGAAGATCTTGATGCACTTTAAGTTAGCTAGTTCGTGCGACGTAGTGTTCAAAACTAAATCCTGCAAATGACAAAAAAAAAAAAAGCGAAGGCTTACAAGTGTTGATCTTGGTTTTTGACAGCACTGAACGAGTTTGTGTTAAATCAAAGAGCACTCGCATTTCGAAGGCGCGAGGTTTTACCGAGCAAAGCGATCCGATGCAATAAAGATAAAGAATGGGAAGTTTCCTGGGTTTCTCAAACCTCAAGGTAAGAGCTTCTTGCGGAAAGCGTAAAGGCAATAAAGCCATTCAGGTAACTTGCAAGCGTGACTTATTTAAAGTAGCGTAGACAGACGTTATCAGTCGGAAGTAGCAGTTTGGTCTAAAACGGTCTTTCGGGCCAGTTGAATTATAATGAGCTAAAAAAAAAAAAGAAAGAGAACAATTAAGACAGGACGCTCCGTATCGTCCACTTCCCTTTCCTTGTGCATTTTTGGCGCTTTTTTATGTAGCAGTTTAGTTTTTACGTGTGTAGAATTCTGAATGAAAAGTATTTAGTGTCTGATACGTACCTTCGTATGAGTGCTATAATAGTACAAAAATCATGATTATTTGAACAATTCGTTTCATAAAATTGGTCCACACTTAAATGCCACGCACTGGCAAGGTTTTTACAGAAATGTATATCGGCAGTTGGTTCTAAAGAATTCGGATGGTTTGATTAGTGAGTTGGAGGGTTTTCACGTAGGCCTTGCAAATTAAGAACCTCTATTATACTCTCTGAATCAGGGGAAGCTGCTGAGCAGAGTCAGAGAGTGTTTAGAAGATAATTTGGTTCGATTTCAGTTTGTATAAAGCATTAACGTAAGAAGTTTTTTTTTCTTCTTTTTTTTGCAGTCTTTAGCGCGATTACAGGGGAATATTGGGGGGGGGGGGGGGGGTGCAGAAAAACATATACTGTAAACGAAAAAATTGTCAAGGTGCAGGCGAGCTGGTGTATGTTGAGACGTTTGCCCTGTCCCCTTTTTTCTGTCCTACACTTTCTCTTCATTTTCCTTCCCAGTCTCGGGATTTTAAAACATCATGACTGTAAACGACCTATTTTTCGCGGGCTGAATATTTCGCGATTTAGGTCAAAGCTGAAGTTTCGGAACAATTCGCGAGTTCTAAGTTTCGCGGTGCGGTGGGATTTCGAATGTGTTTACATTTTACTGGAATTGTTCGCGGGACCTATTTTTCGCGAATTCTAGGCGATTCGCAAAAATTAAATCCTCGCGAAAATTATGTCGTTTACAGTATACAAAAAGAGGGTGTATGCATCTGTTCAGCAGTTGCTCCAGCCTTGTCAGTAATTTACCCGGTAGCCCTAGATAGTGAAACGGAACGTTTTTGGGGCAGCGTATAGACATTTTTATTTGTGGTCTGGACGGTTTCCCCGTAGACAGCATTCTAAGTAGTATCAAAAACACAATGCCAGAGTTGAGGTTTTCGACAAGAGTCAATGAATGGAATTTTATCATTTTTAGATATGAGATTATATGAAGGGGATTGCGTTAGGAGTACGGGAAGGCTCAGCCGAAGCCGCTGTTACCCTTTTCCAGTTGCCATGCCAAAACAGTGAAGAGACGGGTATACTTCGTTTCAGCTTGGGTCCAGACGGAGGCGATGCTACAAGCGCGAGCTCCGGGCTTTCAGCGTCCCTGCCAAGCACGCGCGCTCGTGCAATGCAAGCACTGTTCAGGGCCACACGCTCGCGCTCGTAGGATCGGCTGCGTCTGGACCCAAGCTGAAACGAAGTATAGTGATGTCAGTGCTTTGTAATGCACTGCGCAAGTTAGGAAGGAGCAGGACGCTGCGGTCATGCTCCACGGACGCGCGTGCAAGTAACCTGCCCCTGCTGCAAGCCGCGAGCTTTCTCGCGTGGCTCGTGTTGGCTCGTGCCGAGCCAACAAAAGTGGCGACGGCGTTACGAGGGCGTAGAGTGGTTCAGACAGTTGCATTTGACTGCGCTTGACCAATAACACCTAGAATACAAGGCCTGCGCGTTTCCTCCTCTAAACGTCATCACTAGTAGATCCCCTCAGCGCCCCCTAGCTAGCCCGGATGAGCACCATCGTCTGCTACATCGTCTGCGACGTCGTCTGCTCCATCGCCTGCTTCAGTGGTTTGCGTAGCAGATAATGAAACAGCTGCTCACGCCGAGAAGTTGGACGTTCAGGTGGAGCGTCAAATACATGAGTGAAATTGCCTTCATTGCTTTGCGAAGGGCTGCAAAGCCCTTCGCTGGACGCTGGACGATAGTACTGGACGCCATTTTCGAGGGCGCTTTTTATACTCCGATTCGCTGCTTTGAAGCGTTTCTCAGGAGAACGAACGCGCGCGCTAGAAATGCCCGTCTCGAAGCCAGGAGCGCGTGCTAGCTCGCGCTCCTGGCTGAGGGAGTGTTCGCGTGCACGTTGCAAATGAACTGGAAGCTCGCTATCAGCTCGCGCTCAGCAGTCACGCACACAGCTGTGGCCGCAAGTAAATGCGACATAGTTGGGACGCGGCCCATACTCTCGTCAAGCTTCGGGGTGTTTGCCGCTTGGGGCGGGTCGGGGATCTACTAACCAGAGTGCCTTCATACACGCGCGGGCTTTTGCTTGAGTGGTGACATCTCAGCCATTTTTACGCCCAATCGTTTTTTTATGCATTTTGAAGTACGCGCAGTCCGGTGTCAATCAGCTCGAGCGCGTAGCTTTGGCTAATGCAGAGACGCCATTTAGCGCCCAAGTCACGCACCGAGTGCGCGAGAGCGTCACGCGATGAACATTCAGTGCAACAATGGATGTCTTCACCCTGAGACAGACAGACATGTAGGCATCCTACTACTAACGAAACGTCATGCGCAGGCCTTGTATTCTAGGTGGTATTGGCTTGACTGCGTTGCGGCTGCGAGAAACCAGGAAATCCCTGCTGCTTATATCGCCTACCAAGACGATTCCTTGAATTGGATTCCACACTTCATACGAAGCACAGATGTGCCGGTGACTCGCTTTCGGTTCTCGACGCAACGCAGTCAAACGCACTCAAACGCAAGTGTCTGAACCGGCCTTAACTGTATAGGCTCTGCTTGCAAGCGACGGCGGAACTTCCAGCGCACCACCCGTTCCACCGGCACATCGTCGAAGTTTGGGTTGTGCTGGGCGAGGGTCAAGCACATCGGAGAAGGACGTGCACACTCGCAGCCAGGGGTTTCCCCAGGGTTCTAATCAAGGGGGTTTCCCAATGGCTCGGGGGGGGGGAGGGGGGGAGGGGGGAGGGGGAGGGGAGGGCGATGCGAGGCTAGATAAAATATAAAACTGTTTCTTGTTTAGTCCACTAGCTAAATTACAACGTCTATTAACCAAATGCTCATACCCGTAATGTATGTTTCCTTTCTCTATATATACACCTGAGAGGTGGTGTTTTCTACTTAATCTGAAAAAAAGAAATTTTTTCCCTTTTTTTATATTCAAGGGGGGTGTCCAGGAAAACTAGGGGGGGGGGGTCTAGGGAAATCCCTGCTCGCAGCGCCATAATCTCCACCCCGCAGTTTTATCGTTTTCCAGCCCGCAGTCCATTCGCGTGCCAACGCGGGCGCACTGCGGCAAAGCAAGAGATGCAAAATTTCGACGCCTACTACGCTGTTGTCGCTTCACTGGTACGCGGTGACAAGCGCATTCAACGATCTACTCTCCAGTCGAAGCAGACGAGCATGAGAAATAATGCGGAACTTTCGAGTACTGTCAATGTTTAATACATCTAGAGATCAAATCGAAAATGACTGTATTTAAAGGGACACTAACACCTCCCCAAAACTTTGTTTTATTTTTTGCCAGGCGAACCATTATGGTGTGAGAAGACTGCCCAATCAATATTTTGCTACAGTGTCGCGTATATTTTTAATAATGTCAAAAAACGCAACAGCTCGAAACCGAGACTACACTGGGGAGGAAGAAGAAATATAAAAGAGAAAGATGCGGAGAATCACGTAACTGTCCAATCTTCTTCTTTTTTTTTTTAATCAACGTATTTGCAGTTTTTTAAAGTCATAAAAAATAAAGTCAAATAAAGTCAAAAAATGGGTATAATATTTTTGTTTATTTCTAGTATTGAGTGTGTGCATTCTTCGATGACCCACGACTTTGATTATCTTTGGTGGTTGTGTCTAAACCATAGAAAACGGCACGTGACCACGGAGAAGAGAGCGCCCGCGACTCAAACCGGTCAGTGATCTCGATCGGCGGTTTTCGGGCAGAAAGAAAAGGAATTTCGAACCGCAAATTGTGTTCTGGGTAGTTGGGCTCTCATGTCATGTAAAAATCAAAACCTTGATGAGCATAAATACCCTGTCAGTGTACCCTTAAAGGACACATGCAAAGGAAAGAAAACTTTTTTTTAAACAGTCTAGATTAAAACAAATGTTATAAAACGAATTTACAACGAAGAAAAAAAATTGTTAGAGCTATATTTACGGCGCAAAAACGAATTTGAAGTTGGCGCTCGCGGGAGCCGCTGCTGGTCACGTGGTAGGCCTGTGCGACGCCGCGCTGCGTCGCCGCCGCCCAAGTCCGAAGTCACATCCGGCGCCGCTCGCTGAGCGTGGTGCGCCGCCGGTTCAACGCGTTTCTCCACGCCGCCGCCGCCAAAAAAATAATGAAGTCAATCGATGTTTTTTTTTTTTTTAATATATCGAGGAACGTTAGAAGGAAATAAAAATACGAAATATTATCCAGTGCTTTAGAAGGGAATAAACTGGAATAAACACTCCGGGGCGCCGCCGCCGTCAATTTCTGACCGGCGCACAGGTCAATCACGTGGTGCTTGCGCTCTTTCAGGAGCTTCCTTTGGGCTCTAAAAGTTGCTTGTTAATCTTCGTTTCTTATTGCACTTCAAACGAAGATGAATAAGTAACTTTTAGATTCCATACGAAGCTTCCGAAAGGGCGCAAGTACCACGTGACAAATAACGTCCAGTCACGTGATAAATAGCGGCCACATTTCCGCGGCGCCTAATACAAATGGAAGTGCTTCTCCGACGCCCGTCGGACGAGTGGGGATCTGTGTGCAAATCACTCCTCCGACGCCGGAAGTGACGTAGTCTGGTCGGAGGAGAGACGGCCGTGTGGAAATCACTCCTCCGACGCCGGAAGTAACGTATCATCCCGGCCGCGTATTTTGAAATCCTACCCATTACAGGGGGGCGGAGCCAAGGAAAAAACAAAAACAAACAAAACAAAACGTTGTCGACTCCTATTGGTCCACGTGACTATGACGTCATTGGCTGTTCTCTTTAGCGGCAGCAGCCTCTTTTTTATTTTTGTTTTCTTTTAATTAGAAATTCGCTGTAATAGGCACTTGCGCGGGGTGCAATAATGGTTAAAATAGTTCGCGATGCTTTTAATTGGAACAAAAAGTCGTTGCGCTAGCAATAAATAACGTCCAAAGATGTTCCTTCGAATGTGTCCTTTAAAAAAACACATGCAAAAGGGAAAAAAAATTTTTTTTTAAATAGCTTAGATGAAAAAAAAATGTTATAAAACGAATTTACAAAAAAAAATTTTTTTTTGAGCTATAGAATATTCCATTCTGCGCAGGTCAAGGACGTTTAAATAGGGCAGGACCCGGCATGACGTCATACCCAGCGACGCCGGAAGAACAACCCAATCCCAGACTGCCCCGCGCACCGACGCTCTCTCATCCAAACTAAATTCAACCATGCTCCCATCGTCTGCTCTCCGCTCGGTCGTTAGGCTTAGGCTACGTCTGCTCCGTGCCTGCGGTCTGCTTCGTCTGCTCGCTGTCGCGGCTGGCTTTCGATTCGATCGGCGCACCAAAAGATGTTTCGATGCGAACCCGAATACTCATCACGGCGGAGTGAAACCAACATCTTCTCGAAGCAGAATTTGTACGGCTTTCTCAACCCGCGATGCCCTTCTCAGCACGACACACACCACAGCGCCTTCTCAGCGTTCGTGCCTACGATGACTGACTCGCGATCGCTTTCCAAAGCCGCGCTACGACGACTCGTTCGAGACGACGCTCCAGGCGCGGTCGCGCGGTGTCGAGAGCGTCCGCTACACGCCGACTTCCTAGTCCTACTGGTCAGGCAAGTGTTGGGCTCGAAATCTCGCCTGTTCGACACCGATTCAGTCGGTGCGTCGTCTAGAGCGTCTCAACTCTAGTCACTTACTTTCTGCTGGGCAACCAGGCGTTCGTTTATAATAATCTCATCCAATTCCGACCATACCGGTTTAAAAGTCTCCCGTTAAGCGCTGTTTCAAATAACAGTGGGTGCCGCCATTACTTTCGGTGCACACAATCGCGTTGCCACGGAAATGCCATGGCAACGAGGGTTGTTTGCACCGAAATTAATGGCGGCGCCCACTCACTAGGCTTCCCATTGGTCAAGAAATGTCCGTCGCGGCTCGTAGCCACGCCTACTTCCGTTACACTTCGCTCCATGCATTGGGGATAGGGACGCCACCTCCTGCCCATTATAACCTCCTTGGCGCAGGTGGTGTTGTCTCAGGGCGGTGCCATTTTGTTAGACCGCAGCGCCCTCTCCACACATCCGGTAAGTTCAGCAGGTTCGACGGGGTAAAACGAGAGAGGGCATGCGCCCGACTCTGCTAGCAGAGCAGACGACAAACCAGGAGGTTACAGTTCTCCATCTTTGGGCTGTACCGGCGGGCTGTACCGAACATCGAACTCTCGCTCGTGGCTGCCGTTATGAAGTGGTCCGCGTTCTTAGAATATTTATGGCTACTCCAAAATGAGCCTTTTGCGTTCTGTTGTTTTATTTCAGTAAATGATCAACTAGCGCATCTTTGTTCCATTACTTCAATAGCAGTGGAGTCAGCCGACAACTCAACCACTGCGTCTACTGCGCGAGCACGTTTTTATTTATTATTCCAGACTTCCACTCATTGTCGCTAAAGACATACACCAGTACGAACTTCATATAATAAAATAGCTACAGCAACCGGATTTACTTTTTGCCGGAGCAAGCATTCTTATGCCAGGACTATGTCCTCATCCACGGAGACCTAGCACACAGGCAACCTTTCTTTGCGGAGGTTTGTCTCCCTAAAAAAAATGATCAGTTTTTCAACGGACAAAAAGCCACAATAATATCGCAATGCGGCCACAGTAGAATCTTAACGTGTTTGTCCCAATTGCATGACCTGACCCATAATGCTAAAGATCAACACGCAGCTCTGACGTCACAACTCTGCGGAGGCGCTGATGTCGCTTTGGCGCACGCATACAAGCTTCACCTCACGAAACGGTAGTTCCTGCGCTGCACAGTGCCCACACCTGGTGTGGGCAAATGTAGGCTTGTTTGTAAACAGTGTGTCGGTCTATAGAGGGTGGTTTTGCGCAAGAGCGCGGAGCTTCGGCGCCACTATTGCTCAGGTGCATTCTCTGGGCAGCCGTTCCGTGCCATAACACCCATCAAAGGCAATACTGACCTTTCGCAGTTAAAACTTAATTTTGAGAAACAAATTCAGCATACATTTATTGTTTTTTTGAACCCTGCACCCAAACAGATAACTAACTAAATTAAATTTCGACTGAAATTTACAGAAGTTTGCAATGGCACCTAGCGTCTAGAACAGAAAGTTGTGGCGGCAGGTTCGATTGCCAGCCTTCTTGAGCGAATCAAACATTCCCAGCGCCTGGCGGTCAAAAGACGAAGCCGTGAAAGCAGGCTGAAAGACACGTGACGAATGTAGCCAATACGTCGTCCCATGAGTGGCACGTTTGTCAAGTAAAATTGGTGCAGTCACTGGGGCAATGCTGGTAGTCTACGCTCAAAAATTTGTAACGCTGCGACTGTTGTCTTTGGGTGCAGCAATTGCTTGCGAAAAGTACAAAAGGTTGAGAAAGATACAAAAAGAAAAGCTCCAGTAAATTTTAAATGCAATCACCCTAATGACTCGTAACTAACAACCTAATTTGGATGTGAAATGCCATAATATTTTTATTGGGAGTTTCCGAATTCGGATAAGAAATGTGAATATAAAAAAAAAAGGTTGAGTTTTTAAGTGGACACAATCCTACATTTCAATGACGCTGCCACGGAGATGGGCGACCGATGTGCTGTGACTCGGGGAAAAACTGTACCACAAGACGTTGCAGGTGCATGCCAGGACAGATTAGATGCACCCAACAGATGAAAGATCACAAATAAAGATCAAAGGAAGACAACTTTGGAGTCAACAATACTACAAGCTGCTCGGGATAAAACGAACCGGTTACACGAGCCAAACACGGGCACCATTCTGTAGAAACAGTTTAATACCGTTAACTTACTACACCCATACTCAGAAAGACAGCTGAATGTGAGGGTGCAGCTGTGTACAATTGTGGAAAAAAAGACGACAAAAAGAAAAAAGTATCGGAAGAAAAGTTATAAGACAATATGAACTTTGATGATAGGGACCAGCATAAAAAAAAAGGGAACCTGAACAGAGATGTCAGAGACCGAGTGATTTTGCTAACGCGTTCAGTCCAGTAGGATGTCGCAGGCGTAGGGTGTCGCTGGCGTACGATGTCGTCGGCGTAGGACTTTTCGAGCGTGCACTGCACAAAGCTGCATCGAGAATCGTGATGACCAAGACCGCGCAGTCGCGGCCCCCCGAGACTCAGTCGCTGGAGCTCGATGCGCTGGAACTCGAGCGCTTCCTCCTGCCTGACCGGGAGGCGTTGCCCTTGCGGCGCTTCCTGCGCCCCCGGTCGCCACTCGAGCTGCTCGAACTGCTTGAGCTCGAGGATGCGCTGCTCGAGCTCGACGACCGCCTGCGGCCGCGTCGGCCCCTGTGCCCTTTGCCGCCCCGCGACCGGTCCTCGTCCGACGAGTCCCCGCGGCCCCTTGCCTTCCGCCGGCCCCCACCCGAGGACGAACTCGCGGACCGGTTCCGCTTCCGACCTGGCGGGCTGGGGGAGCGCTTGCGGTTGCCGCGGCGGCCCCTCGACTGGCTGCGGGACCGGGAGCGGGAGACCTTGGAAGCGCCCCGTTTGGACTCGCGCGCCGCCTTCGACGACGACCCTTCCGCCGCCTTTCCTTTAGGACGGTCGTTGGACGGGGCGACCGTCGGCGAGCTCTTCGAGGAACTCTTGCGCCGTTCGGCAGTCTTCGGGGCGGAAGTTCGGATGGGCGCGGGGGTTGCAGAAGTGGCGTCATTTGTGGGCTTTTGAGGAAGGCTCTTGCCGGAGTCCGGTTGAGACGCGACGGAGTTTTGGGCTTCAGCCCGGCGAGATGGCGGCGCCTTCGTCGGCGGCGAGCTCGCCCTCCGGGGTTTGGGTTCGGCACTCGACGCGTGAGATGTGAGGACCTTGGCACTGCCACTGCCACCAGCACCGCTGCTCCTGGCGTGCGACACCACAAAATGGGATAGCAATGTCACACACTCAGTAAATGTTGCGGCCATTAAAATGATTTAACGCTCAATAGTAAGACGAGTATTTATAAAACAGGGAAAAAATAAATTGATGCTACAAACAAATCATGCTCGAAACCAATATCCTCAAGCTCAAAATGAACAAACACAAAGGAAAGCTACTGTTTTATTGCAGTAAACGTAATGCAAATGTAAATCTGCCCAAGCTGAACCTAACCATGGTTTAGTATCTGGTTCTGCTTCAATTATTTCTGCAAATCTAAAAAGAAAAAAAATTTTGCTCGATTGTGGGTATCGTATTTACACGACTGTAAGTCAACCTAATTGTGACTCTCCCTCTTGCATGTCAGCCAGATGAAAAGAAAGTTATAGTTTAGGTTCACACTGTACGGCGAACACGGGAGAACAGCAGAGCGCCTCTTTTGAAATCCTGGCCTCCAGCGTGTTCGACGTCTTTTGGCATGCTCTCGCTGCACACGCATGCGGGAGGCACACGAGATGCCAAAGTGTTATCCAAGTTAAGAAGCTGGCACTGGAGGCGAGACAACTGAAACTCTTCCTTGTCGTTCTTACTCTGTCTTTCGTCCGTACTGATGCTGTCGTTCCCGTCATCACCGCTGCTACATTCCTAAAACGCGTCGTCGGCATTGTCCAATGAAATCTCAGACTTTTCAAACGACCGCATTGACCGCATCTTCTGCGCTTCCCCGGCAATCGCGTTGTGGGCAGGGATTGATCGCGCGCTTCTGCGACGTATGCTGCAAGCTTGACCTCTAACTCCGGGAAGCACCCAGATATATCCAAATTTCGGCCCGCGGAAGCCTTTTCGTTTGCCATCGCAGTTAAAAGATCCCGGGCTGTTGCTGACGCCACTGGCCCGCCACTTTCTCCGACGGGTCAAACTTGCGTACGGTGGCGCAGTTGTTGGTTGCTTTTGGACAAAGAATGGCAGTTACTGAGCGTGCAAACCTAAACTGTCCGGACCACGTGTGTCAATACAGAGAAGTGTAGTTGGCACTCCAGTTCGGTTGCACCATCTTGATGCTCGATCAAACAACGTGCAACCGTGCATCGTGCGAAAACAAGCGGCGGGGAGAGAGGCTGTTCCAGTGGCTATTCTGGCCGTTCTGGCGTGGCTCTTATGTCGAGTGCTGCCAGCACCAGAGCTCAGGCACGCTGCGCGTTGCCGTGCAGGGCGGGGTATTGCGCGCAGTTCACCGCTGTGCATTTGGACTGACGTTTGAATCGCTATCAACATGATCGTGCTACTCGTTTGCGCATATTAAAAGAAGACAAAACTTGTAAGCAAGCGCTCTGAATGCCAATATGGTACAGGTAGAACCGGCTGAACTCTTAACAAGCCGAGGAGCTCTTGCTATTGCGATTGTTTCGTCTTTGTCGGCGATGGGATGTTTTGGTTTGGATTATAAATCGGACACCCCCCCCCTTGCCCATCTTAGATTTTTAAAAATTTTAGATACAGTAGGTAATTTCTCGTTATAACGATATCACTTTCTTTTAATTATCGCTTTATCGAAGTTCAACAAAGACCCGACAGAAATGCATGCATTTTTAAACGGAATGATCTAAGTGTATTGGTGGCCGACCACGCTTATTATGAAGGCCACGGTGCCGAAAGCACGCAAGCCTACACGGAGGCGTACGGAGACCCTTGCGTTCCTTCCCCCTTCTCCACCGACGCAAAAGACAAACTGGGAAAACAAAGTAAACAGGTGATGGAGAGCAGAGCATGCAGAGCTAGCAGAGCGCCGCTTCTGATACCGATGCGCCGACGCAGGGATGAGGGCAGGGAGCAGCGGGAGCAGCGTCAATGTTGCGAAGCTACTCACAGCGCCCGCAGGAGACCATCCCTTTGGGACCCCCCACACGTGCGCCTGCGGCGTGCTAAACGCACATGTGTGTCGTATGGGAGATTGACAGTGTTTACCGAAGGACGCTTAGATCTGCGAGGTTGAGAAAATGACCGGCCCAAGTCCCAAAATTCCAAAGAATTCGACATTCTGGCATCAGCTGTTCGACACTGTCCATCATTTTGCAGAACAAGCAAGGCATATTGCACATATAGGATTTTTTCTCGCAAGCATGCTTGACGAGCTGGCGCACGATTCCCAGAGCTGCAACGATCTCTACAGGCATGTGTGAAACTATGTTGGCGAAGCCACCAAGGATAACTTTGATACGTTCACGCTTGTCGATGGGGACGTTTTTGTTGGATGTTGCAATCGTAGACCTTGCGAGCAACCAGGGTAAACACAAAGCAATGTCGGAGAGGCACCTCGAAAACGCCGACGACTGCGGAGACGCGAAGCATCCTACGGCTGCTTCAAAACAAAGTGGAGTGCAGCGGCAGTGACAGTGTTCTTGCGATGCCTGGAGCGGTTGGAGGACAACTGATGTTCGGGTAAAATTATTGGCAAACTCCACTCAATTATTTTTTTACTCGGTAAAGCTGCCGCGAGATGTTCATAATCAAGGTTTGTGTGATTAAATATATGGTCAGAGTGTTCCGCAGTGCTCTCGTCCACTTCAAGGCTGCCGGCCCTGTTTTTCTGACTCCATCGCTTTTATCGAATTATTGCTTATATAAAATTTTTTTGCTGTCCCGTTGACTTCGTTATAACGAGGGATTACTGTAAGTCGACCTGCGATTGTGCAAGTATGGTAGATGCTAGATATTATAAATATGTGCCACCCCTCCAAAAGGTCCAAAAGAAGGACAGACACTCACATTCCCCATTTCATCTGTGACGATGGCAGCGAGCTCGCTGTATCCAAACAAGAGGTGATCTGTAACAAGTGACAGGAAATACAGTGGAAGAGGTGACAGAACTGGCACTGCACTGATGGCAGAGATGCCGATGGCTAGGCACACGCTGGAAATGTTACATCTCTGCACATGGGCAAATTGACTGCACGTGTGCAATGGTAATGGGATCAATATCCTATTATCTTAGAGCTTTTACTTTCACTACACAAATATTTAAAAAATTACCGTAATATCCCGAGTCATTGCCCACCCCACTTTTTGGGCAAAAATCGATTTTCCCCAAAAAACACAGAGCGATCGCCCACCCCTACAAATACCCCAACATGAACTCCGCGATCCGTGAAAACTCCTACCCGAATGATGTGGCCACGGACCTTACGGTTAGAGGACGTCCGTGACAAAGTAAAACGAAGGAGGGGAAGACACTTTACTTTGTTTATGGATTTCCTCTCAGATTTCGGCAACCCCAAAGATGGGGTACATTCGTGCAAAAGCAAATGATGGAACGATAGAGATATCAGAATTTAACCTCGTTTTACTTGTCGAGACAAAAAAATAAAAGAAGAAGAAAAAAAAAACGGAATGATAACAAAAGCACTAATCCATTCAGGGATTACGAGGTCAGTGAATACCCCATATCCTGGAATGTAAGTCAGCTTGAGTGATGTTTGAGACAAAGCCAGCGGGTAAATACATATTTGCTGGAACGCCGCACACAAACATTTGTAAAACGTCCCATTTCGAGCTCCGTTTTCTGCTGCCGTCCACGGTACACAGCAATGCTACCTCAACCAGCAATGAGAGCATGCTGTGCACGGATGCACATATGTAGGCACCAAACAAGGAGGTTGCACAAGAACCTGCTCCTTGTAATTGACAAAGCGCCCGACTTGGCCCAACGCGATCGTCGGCTTTCCCGTTTCCCCAGCATCGCTCTTTGTGGCTTCTTTCGAATCCGCGCTCGTTCGCTTGTTTGTTGCGCCTGGTTGGTTTTTCTAGTTTCTTGCCGACTCATTTTCTTTTATTCCATTTATTTTTTAATCTACAGATAAACAAATGCTAGGGAGCCTAGTGAAGGGAACGTGACAGTTTTAGAAACATGCTTACACGGAACAAGCACTCACGCTGCATGCCGATTGGCAATGTTCGTCGTGCATATGCAAGCGTCGGACTTTGTGATAGTAAAACATTTTTTCACAAGTATTTCTTGTATAAAGCATTAAAACTAATTAGAGTTTTTAATAATTTGCATTTCCTGTGCAGCCGCGCTAGATACGTACATAAGAATGAGAATTTTTTTAGCTTTTCCTACACTTTTTGTGCTAACCCACCATAGACCAGCCCACTTTTCTTTTTTTATAAATTTCAGGTGGCAGGGGAGTGTGTGACGACTCGGGATATTACGGTAAGCGTGTCTTGACCATATCTGATAAACTCGAAGATGCACGAAATGAGCTGAAAATGAGCCGGGTACATGGAGCGTCTGCGTGTGACAATATGTGACTTTGTGAAGTCTCACGATGCCACAGTGTAGCGCATCATGTCACAATGTCACGTGACACCTTGGTAACGGTGTCGCGTGACCTCACGGTGTTGCGTGATGTCACCGAATCGGACGACGCCACACACGTCGGCCCGCGTGTCATGTCGGTCCTTGAGCGTAGCCAATCGTACGCTCCTCGCGCAATACAGTGAGCAAGTGTGCCAAAGTTTGTTTGGCTCGTTGCTGCGCGAGGAAGAGAGCGCCAATCAAAACAACAACACGGAGAATGCGCAGGGAACGTGCGACGCACGAAGCAGCCACGCGCACGCCGTCGTCGGTTGACATCAGGGGGGGGGAAGCATGCGGGCGCACTTTGAGAGGCAAACAAACGCACGAGGTGCGCAAGGAGTTGACGAACTTGCACGCCGTGAGGGGTCTACACACTCTGTCGTAGCTACACGCCCGGTGTCAAACGTCAAAATGCGAAAACGTCTCTATAAGTGCCGCGCATCTTAAAAAAAAAAAAAGTTTCTAAAAGTTGCCATTTACGCCCTTTTCAAGTCGCACCTCGTCTGGCTCCACGCCCGGGGGCAGGGGTTCCGCGGGGTCTAGGAGCTGGGTCATGGGCAGTCGTGTCCTCAACACCCCCGGCACTGCCGCCTCCACCTCCCCGGAGCGTGGGTGCTCCTCGAACCTCCGGGGCGCCTTGGCTGCCGCCGGTGCTGCTGTTGGTGCGGCTGCCGCGCGCCTCTCCGCCTTGTCCTCCCTTCCGTTGCTCTCCAAGGCAGCCGGGGCTGCAGATGACGAGGCGCCCTCCTTGCCGCGCGGGTGCGGCAGCCTGCTCGCCCGGAGGTGCAGTCGGGACCTTCTGCGAGAAGACGACATTACGCCTCATTTGTGCGGCAGAAACTTTCTGGCCTTTTGACGCAGAATGCGTTTAAGGACCGAGATCTCTGAGGAAAGTGTGACAGAACATTACGGAAATCATTACGAAATGTGCAACAGATACTTTCGAAGGTCAATCTGTACAAAAGAGTGCTGAATTGTAGAAGAAAGGAATTCCAAACGCGCCTCGACGGGAATCGAACCGACGACCCTGTCGTTAACTCCCGTTCTACCACTACGCCTGTTAGGGGTAGACTCAAAAGCTAGCCGACTTTGTCTCTACCACAGTGGTCTCTACTAACCCACCAAACAGTTGATGGGACGAAATAAGAAATCCAGGACGTGCCCACGGTCGCAAAAAAAGGACAGAGTTTGGAATAAAATAACACGCTACAGCCAAAGCCTTCATAACAAATGCCTCCTACTACGAAAATGTTCGCTTAACGAAGTAAAATAACGTCCCAGCCAATATTTAATGCGTTTCTCAGACTACTACAATGAAGTCTTGTTTAACAAATATTTCTGCTTAACTAAGCAATTTCGAGGCCCCACGAAGCGAATATGACCAGTATTACAAATTTTCTAGGTAAAAAGTAATCATTTCACCTCACTCAAATCAACTCCAACGGGACATCTCGCAGTACATGTTAGAGACTGTAAGTAACAACCGATCCTGACAAAAACCAAAATCCTACGACAATTCCGAGATAAAACTTCGCGAAAAATATACGAGGCCCTAACCATCAAGGAAAAGGAAGACGTTTGTGTGAGTGCACCATCGGTGGCATTAACTGACAAAGAATTATTTTACCTTCGGTTGCCAACTTGAGGTTAATTCAGCGGGAATTTCTAGTCTTTTCAACTTGTTCTTTCTTTAAGCTATAGTCTTTTTCTTAATTTCAATATATTCCCCAGAATTAATTTAGTTACGCTGTTCCTTTCTTTTCTTTCCTTTTTGTTTGTACCTTTCAATTTTCTCCTTTTATTATAAATCTTCTTTCTTCCTTTTTCAGTGTATTTATATGCTGCTTCCTTCTCTTCTTTTCTATTAAAACACTAGTTGGGAGTTAGCGCTTGTCCTGTCTACATGTTTTGTCCTTTGTCTAACCTTTGCGCTATTTAATTTTTATGTCGCTCTCAAGTGACACGCATAAAGAAGAAAAACAGTGCGGTAGCGGCGATGGTCGAAACCACTGCACATTCTATGTTTTGAGTCCAAATAATTTGTTAGTGTGCAACTTTGTGTCTAGATGGCATTACGGGACCATGTTCCTGCAGGCAGGCTTTCTACGCAACAACATAGTCACACAGCGCCATCAAGACAAAAGGTTGTACACTAACAAATTATTTGGACTCAAAACCGAAAATGCATGGCGCAGCAGCAGGAGAATCAGTGCGACGGAAGTATCCCGTTACCCCGTTGAGTGCGCTTCTTATTGAGCACCGATATAATGCAGAGAAGCAACATCTGCGAAGCTCGCTTCCGCGGGTATTGCTCCTCCGCAGTGCACCGGTGCTCAGTAAGAAGCGCGCTCACGGGGCTCTACCCGCCGAAATCAACACTTCAAGAAATGTGAATAGTGCAGCTTTCTTGAAGCGAATATTGAATAGTGTACTATTCGAATCTACTACTCAAGATTTCGGATATTCTCACAACCCTAGCTTTTTGGTTTGGAACAACGTTTCAGATATGTTCAATATGAGAATGCAACGGGAGCAGTCGACCGGTCGTGTCTGCCTGCGCCACCTCGGCAAGAGAGGTCTCATGTAGTGACTTTTACACACCGTAACCGCCTACACCTTTGCCGAAAAATGTTTGTGCGTCGCAAGCAGCAAGTTACCGGCGATGATTGCCCACCTTGCTGGGTCTTCCAAATCGTAAGAGTGCAATGTCATCCTGTATTGAAAATCACAGTCGCTAGAATACCGCCAACGTCTCGCTCACGACAGCCGTCAATGCGGTCATACTCGCGGTCTTAGGAGCCGTCATTTTCAAACTGTGCTTGTCTTAGCTTTAGCCAACTTCTCGCACATCACGAATCCACCTTGGAGGAGTGAAAAGACGCCCTGTGTAACCATGCAAGTTTCGAAAAATAGTGTAAGCTAGAATAGCACAAGCAATCACAAACATGGTTAGCGTTCGGCGCAAGTGCGTGGCGACGCCGCTATTCTAAAACTCCCTTTTATGCGGTCAAGGAAACGACCTGCGACTAACAGTGACGCCAAAATCTAAGCAAAATCAGTAGAGCGCACAGAAAGAAATGCACCCCCACCCACCCTCTCTGTGCCAGACAGATGTGAAAAAAGCTCAGTCGGCTCGGTTATGTGCCTCTTTCCATTCTCGCTGCACTGCGTGCTGCAGCCATCGCGAGCCTGGCCAATTCTGCCATACTGCTGTATGTTGTCATGCCCACTTCTATGCCACCTAGTGACACTTCATGCCATGAGAGCAGCACAGCTGCTTCAAGAGACTTCTCTGAACGGCGAGTGGTGGCGCCAGCCACCGCCCGATTTAGGAAAGGTTAAACTTACACTGTCTGCAAACGCTTCAGTCAAGTTTGTTTTGTGGAAGTTTGGACAGCAGGAAATTAGTCTGCAGCAAGGAGCGTCAGGTGTCTTGGCCATAGATGACAATATTTTCCAGTGGCGGTACTGGCAATACGACCGCTAACCTGGTGTCTTAAATTGCATCACGCAGTAGTAAATACACAAACATGCACCAAAACAATCCTCACTAAAAAAAAAAAAAATTACAAAAAAATTACAATTGATGGTAGAGGCAAAATTTTTAGAAACCACAGGTGTGATTATCTATGACTGCGATATCATTAATCATTGCACGCCACCAAATTTAGCGGCAAAACTGAATTGGTGCATAGGTCGTGACGTCGATTTTTCCACTAAATGTAGCGGGGAAACTCCCCGCTGATTTTAGGGTCGTCCTCTAGGACGATGCTAAATCCTTGCCATCCTTTAGATCACCCTAGAGGTGGTCCTTGAGGTCGTCCTAGACGTTGTTCTTAACATTGTCCTCTAGGACGTCCTAGAGCACAATGTTGTGTATGCACAAAACCTCGTTTCTGATGGCGCTCATAATATATTTGGCGCTATACTTTTTCCTAAAACACCTCGAATGTCCCGCAGGTGCATCAGTACGCGATAACATGAATTCTGTTTCGTGCGGCGAAGTCACCTGTACTACGAAAAATTTCAACATTCCCGCAGACTTAGTTTTTAAGCCGCTCGACTGTATAATTGAAGAAAAAAAAACAACTGCAATGTCTACCACAAGCTTCAATGAATGAAGCAGCAACAGATTCAGTCTACCCCAACTTTTTTCCTAAGATCAACATAAATTGAGCATTTTTTGTTTGTTTTTGGCAGCAACTGCTTGCCTTTCCTTCTCTAGCAGAACCTTTTTCCCTTTATTAAGGTGAACGCTTTATATATCTCATCAGCGAAAACACGTCGGCGACACGAAAGGTACCCAAAACCCATGGTTCGCCACTGGACCACGAGAAGGTGTTACTTGTGCCAGAATTGGCGGAGGCGCACATGCAGCACAAACCCAGCGGGAGAGGAGGACACACTCGCTCGGGCAGCGGTGAAGAGCGGCCGTGCGACATGTCGCGAGATTAACGGCTCCAAAAGTGCGCTGTCTTCGGAGGTTCGCTATCACCGGGATCGGTGCTTGGGTTTTCGCCTTCAAGTCTTCTTAGGGATAACATAAGAGACCCTGTGAATTGTTTTTGGCTGCAACTTTTTTGCCTTTATTTTTGGCAGAATCTTTCATCAACCATACCTTTCTATAGTCTGCTACAGGTATAGACTAGTGGGAAAAGTCCCTCTAACAAAGCTCTCTGCTCGCCATGACCGGTAGTTTCCTCCCCTCCCCTCCTGTTCAGCATCTGTTCTAATGGGAGCAATTGAATTAGGGCGGCAATCTGGGGTAGTTGGTTCGTACCGACAAAAGGGTAAACAGCGCGCAAAAAAGCTGGGACAAAGCAGAAGGAGTGCACACAGGACAAGTCAGCCAGACGTTGCTGAATTTATGCAGCAAAGAGATTGCATTTTTAGACACGTCTTGATTGACCACTCTGTAATGTGTACAATGTTGCTGAATTTTTTTTTTTTTATGAAAGTTTAGTTGAGAGTCAGCACTTGCCCTGCGTACACTTCTACTTTGTCCCCGTTTTGCGCACTGTTTGCCCATTTGTCAACAGCAATTCGTTTCGGTGGCACCTCACCTCTGTGCACCCCTATGCCAAGCAGGCCAAGGCTTTACCACAAGCAAACACTTTCACCAGCTGTGCCAAAGAGCCACGCTGCAGAAGACAACCCCACCCAACATCACACGGGCAAAGAGAAGAGAGAAAGAGCCCAGGTGCAAACGGCAATTCATACGGTGTAACGTCTCTGGCATTCATGAAATTCCCACTGGAGACAAAAGTCTCTCTCATTCTTACGTGTTTCAGGCGCTTAGAAGCGCGAGTGCTGCTGGATTTTGAAGTCTTTTCCTTCCGTTTCTGCAAATAAAACAAACGCTCATCTAGGGTTTCTCTCCCCTATCCAGTAAAATCCTAATTAGAGTGCTCCGTTAAGGACGCTATGAGCCATCAGAGCCAATCCAACACCGTGCGAGGGTCACGTGACCTACGGAAGGAGCGCAGGAACGTGCAGGGCGCGTAATCACGTGATACGTTCCCACTGCTGGACAAACTAGGATGGCTCGTAGTGATCGTTGCGGCCCATCGTAAGGTTGAAACAGGCTGCACCAATCAGAAATGCAGCTAGAAAGAGAACAAATCGCTTTCGAGGGATTCTGTAAATAATTCCCCCTCTGCTTTCCGTGCCGATATGGACAGCATTTACGATACAAGCCGGCCAAAAAGCAAAACCACGAACGATGAACATTCGCCATTCTTTTACATCGAGCCACACAACTGGGTTGCCATAGCACGAAGGAAACGCTTGTAAGCAGAGACGAAAGTGGAAAGCAGAAACAAAGCAAAAAGCAGAAATCCACTATAGCGCAGAAAAGCCACTGCCAACATCAGAGTCCTTTGTGGGCACATAAATGGGTCGGCTGCATTTTTGTTTTCCTTCTCCTCTTTAACATGGTGAAACCAACTTGGATAGTCCCTTCAGCCCCATCGTTGGTTACCAACAAAAACACCCAATGCCACAGGGAAGTTTACATTAGTCAGAGACGCGTTTCAAGCACAGTGGCGAAACTAATCAACTGAGTACCGTTCCACCCTCACCTTGGCCGGAGACCCGCGCTGGCCGTCCCTCGGGGCCTCCCGGTTGTGTCTCCTGGCACCGGCCGCCGCCCGGTTCCTCGCCTCTCCGGCCGCCCTCTCCTCCGGCGGGCGCCCTCGCCGCTGCCTCTCCGACGTGCCGCCCTCTCCCCGGCCGCTCCTTGGACCTCCTCGGGGAACGGTCCCTGGGACCTTCCGGGGACGCCTCCCGGTCCCCCTTGCGCGGCCTCGGGTTCTCTTCGAACTTGCGTCGCCGGCGCGGTTCTGCTGGCGGGTGGTTCTCGTCCTGGTGGTTGCGCGACGAGGTCCGCGCTGTTTCCCGGTCCCGATTCCGGTTGTCCCGGTCTCGGTGGCGGTCCCTCTCGTGGTCCCTGTTCTCCCGGTGCCGGTCGCGGCTGCGGTCGCGCTCCACGGTCCTTGCGGTCCCGCCGCCTCTCCGCGTTTTCAGAGCTGCGCAAGGACGGCACGGACGTGTTTGCGCAAAAGATCTGACCAAAGAAAGTTTTGTTTCCTCCGAAAAATGGAGCCAACGAGAAAATTGGAGCTACAGAAATTAATTAGGGGCAAACATGTTCATTCTATCCCTCGTTTATTTATGACATAATTGAAATTCTCAAAGGTAATCTTTCTTTTCTATAAAAAAATCAGCAGAACCCATCCTTTGGGAATGATTATCTACGTTAATGCGAATGGCATCAAACGGTCGCGGAGTTATGCGCGTTCGTCAGGTGGCCGGCACACTCTAGATACGCCAGCCCACTCTTGAGGCGATTCTAAATTTGTTAGACACTTTCACAGCCCTGCGCACGATCTCCGCAGCCCAGCACGTGCATTTGTGTCACTTAGGAAGGCGAGCAAAGCACGCGCCATACGCACAAACACTCAAAATGGTACCGACCAGACTTTCTGGCGTCTCAGCTAGTCTCAACCAACGGTACTCTAAACGGTTGTTTATATCTTTACCATGGGACGCGCTTTACAGCGCTGTCACAGCTACCGGTGCGCGCGCGTTCCATGCACGAGGGCTCATTCCGCTCTCGTGAGGCTGAGCACGGCCGCTACATCACCCTCTCCCGAGCGCGGGAGAGGGTGAGCTAGCGGCCGTGCTCAGCCTCACGCAGAGCGGAATGAGCCCTCGTGCATGGAACGCGCGCGCACCGGTAGCTGTGACAGCGCTGTAAGCGCGTCCCATGGTAAAGATATAAACAACCGTTTAGAGTGCGTTGAATGACTGCCTTCATAGCTCTGTGGTTAGCGCGTCTGCCTGCTGATCAAAGGGTCAACGGTTCGAATCCCAGCCGGCGCCGGTCTTTTTATTTATTTATCGACCCGCGGCGTAAGAGGTTAGATAGCCAGATAGATAGATACATAGACGAAAAGTGCGTGAAGTAGCCAAAGAATGCTATTCGCATTAAAACAAACAAACTTCGCTATTGCTATATTAAATATTTGTATGTGCATTAAAATCATATTTCAGCTTTGCCTCGCAATACCGTGTTTGCTCGAGTAATAGCCAGGCCACTTATGAACAAAGTGTGCGGGAGCACGGGGATGGCGAATCACCGCAATCGGCAAAGAAATGACGGCGATTTATGGGACAGAGATAACGTCTTCACGCGAAAATGCCATCTTGCTCAGATTGCCATTTTTTTAAACCACCTGATACTGGGTGAAGAACTAGAAGAACCAAAAGTGGAAGAGACAGGAACAGAAAGAAAGAAGGCATCGTCTCAAACTCAGCTGAGAGTTTATTTAGTAACACTTGCTTATATGCCAAAACCTCAAACGTCGCCAACCAATGACCGCATTAAAAAATAAACCAAACTTCAGGTCCAAAGCCCAACAAAAGACATGACCTATTTCCCGGATTTGTCATTGTCTTAGTACACACACTCTTTCCTTATCTACTGGCACTTTTTCAGGCAGATAAGGAAACTTTTGGTTTCCTTATCTGCCACTTTTCACTTTTCCCACTTTTGGTTCTCCTATTCTCCACCCAGTCTCAGGCGGTTCAAGAAAATGGTAAACCTACACCAGCTTGCCTGCGCCATCACAGTCTTATTGCTCAGATTGCAGTTTTACAGAGAATCATGTTTCGGACCTCATCATTCATTTCATCTTTTATGCAGAATGTGATGATTGGCTGTATGTGTGTTCTGCAGGAAAGTAGACGCAAGGCCTCGTTTCTAAGATGTGTAGCTATTAATCAGCAAATACAGCATTAGGTTTTGCTACAGAGAGGCTTTACAGTACCATACATACATCCAAGACCTAAACAGAAGTAGTGACTTGATCAGGCAACTGCAGAGCAAGGTGTAAGATGGAGCACATGACCGATGATGGAGTGTACATGCTTACCTCCTGGTTTGCCAGCCTCCTTGCAGCGGCATCTGAGGGCTGTGCATCTCCTGGCTCCCCCTGCATCCTGCGCAGACAGACGAGGCAACAATCAAGGACACGTGCCAGTTTTGGAATTCTCGAAAATGCATTATTCAAAATGTTTTTATTGACTGGAAGCAGTGGCGTCACGAGGGTCAGCGGCACCCGGGGCGGTCGCCCGCCCGGGCAGCCGCTGACCCTCGTGGGGCTGAAGGGACTATCCGAAGAAAAGTCAATATTTCATTAATTTTTTGTTTTGAAGTTAGTAAAGCGAGACAAGAAAGGATGCCTGTTCGGCATTCAGTGAACATTGAGAGGTTTAATGTAAAAGTTATCTGACAAAGTAAAACGGTCATTTCATGGTCCCTTTACCCACTCGGCCACGACTGCAGGACGAGTAAGGGGCTCTCAGACGTGGTAGTAACTCAAGAGCTGGGGATGTCATGGATGAAACGTTGCATGTAACCGCTCAACGTCTATACAGGAGAGGGTGCTGCGGTCAAATGCATATATAATCGCGTTAAAGTTTGCATGCATTGGCTCAACATTTATAGACGAGAGGGCGCTGCAGTCAAATGCTCAAATGTGTATATAACCACGTTCCATACCACACATTCTCTTTCTGACATGGATCGTTGACTTAAGCGGTGGGGGTGCGTTCCCACGGCTTTTAGCGGATCCAAGCTGATCCGCTAGAAGAACCACTGGCTCTGCATTTCACCGACCATAAAGCAGTAATAATGAAGTTGAAACGCAACCCGAAACTCAGCACTACGTATGAGCAATAAAAAAAAATCAGCGCCATCAGCACTACCTATGAACAATAAAATCAGTATTATCAGCACCACCAGAGCTTCGCCCCAATCAACATCATTCACCATGTAAAGATGCGATCATTTTCTTTTTTTTTTTTACGCACTCTTATTTTTGCTTTAGTAGCAGCAGTACACAAGTCAGGATGGAGCACCTCCGTGGGTCAGGGTTTCAAGACCTGTGCTCTAGATAGAGAGGTAAATTGGCACTATACAAAGTCTTCTCACGTAAAACAAACATATAATAAAAATATATATTTTGGGTTTTCTCTAATATATATATAGACATTTTAACAAGTAGTACAATCAAGGACTCACATTATTTGAAGTGAAAAACGACGATAATCCGCAACCAAGTAGTTCTGAACGAGCATGCCAACAAAATGGGAACTTGTGCGAGCATATTCCCATAAAACAATGTCATAGCTTCAACATAAGCACGCATGAAAGAAAAAAAATTACTGGTGCTTGCTCATTTTCAGTAGTGTGTCTCGAAATAAACTAAAACTGTTAAAACTGCGCTGCGTTAGGAACGTTGGTAAATTGGTGTGAAACAATGACATGGAGCCGGAAACCTGGAATGGATTATGATGGCCAAACCCTGCTGGATTGCCACAGTTGCCAGGACTGAAAACAGAATTCCTTCCAAAACCAATTCGCTCGCATATTTGTTCGCTTTGGACGCAATTTGCCCTTTGAGCGCAGCAAGGCGCAGGCAAGCGGGAGTTTATCAAAACGGCACAAATGACGCAACTGGCAGTGATGTGATTGGCCTCAGCCATTTGGCGCACGTTTCGGAGCAACAAACAACAGTGTTTTGGAGCAGCAAATGTGGCCTTTGGAGCAACCAAAACAGTGTTTTGGAGCAGCAAAAGCGGCTTTTGAAGCAGCCAAGACAGTGTTTCGGAGCAGCAAAAGTGGATTTTGGAGCAGATATTCTTAGGAAAATAAAAATATTTGTTTTAAGGGCTGTACAAACAAAGGGCACTTTGTGTTGTGGTGTTCTGATTTGACGTGTTGTGATGGAACTACCTGCTTCTGTTTTCACTGCCAGACATCTCACAAGTGTGCAGTGCTGTAGGCATTGCCAAGCAATTTCGACAAACCGCTTGCCACCGTTTTACTGGTTCCTGACGTGCCAGATTTTCGTCAAAAGTAAGCAAACGTAATACAATGAGTTGCAAGCGTCCCAGCTGGTGCCTCAGTCATGCAATCAGTATTCGCATGCACGTGAGGCCAACTTCGGCAGACTTGCTGTTGGGCATGCTTCGTCACGCTAGCGCAGACAACGGCTGTCCGATCGAAACTGAAACCATGCTCCTCAGCTCCATCTTACCTTATCCCCAAATGGTACACAAACGCAACTTTCGAGCATGCGACAAAAACAGTCCAGTGGCGCGTGCTTGCCAGGCCGGCAAACAAGGTACAAGCTAAACACACAAAAATAAAGAACCTGAGTGCATCGATGCAAGACATTGCGAGCCAGCCTCAAAACGTTCTTGGAGCACTTTGATGCAACGACTGAACTCGAGACAAGCAAGTGTGCTTTCTTTTTCAGCTTGCAGACATTGCCTTCTTTGCTTCAGCTCACTTCTTCTACCAACTTTCTTTCACAGCAGATTTTCCATACCGAGGTCCCTCTCAAAAGAAGGCCCACGAGAGGAATCTAGATAAACAATACTTTGACAGAGCAGTTCTTGAATTCAAGATGGATTTTGTAGTAACGTATCATTTAAACAAGAACAGGAATGTTAATGAACATGCGGTGGTATTGTGTTTCATCTTAGAAAGTACCATATCTGCAGTGATGTGGGGAACGCGGCACATTCGACGTCGGCGACCACGGTCACTGAAAGGCACTGACCGTATATAGTTTTCCCACGGCCGCTGCTTCACCTCACAAAGTAACTCCGCGCGCAAAAACATGGTTTCGGTTTCACAGCATGACGGCATAGCTGGTACCCGGCACGCTAGCGTCAGAGCGTCTGCACGATCCGTGTCTATTGCTGAAGCAATATAAAAGAGACGAGCGACGAGACCCACAAGAGCGAGAGCGCGCAAACGCAGATGCCGGGCAACCGATACAAGACTGGGTGGACAATTGATGCACGGTACTTTGTCAGGTGGCCGCTTGCACCACATATCACACACCTGCTCAATTACAGTACTCAGGTTTAGTTTCGGTTTCAGAAAGGCGACCGAATTAGTCGTTTGGAGCAGGCTTGGCGAGATTACCCATATTTTAGCTAAATGCAGCAGGATGTAGCAGGGTTAGCCCCTTGGTGCAGTTTGGCGCAATTGGCGCAGCAATCACATCACTGAATCCGGACCACCCTGCGGCGCTAAGTATGTAAAACAAAAATAGCTTTTTTTTTTTTGGCTTTTTCAGAAACTTTTTTGGTGACTTACCCACCAGCGCATGACCCACCCCACTTTTTTATGAATTTCAGGCGTGCAGGAGGGTGGGCAATGGCTCAGGCGACAGCGTGGTTGCCACACATTGAACACTGACCTTCAATGAGTACCAAGATCACTAATAATGTCCTCCAAATTTAAAAGTGCAAAGGACAGGGGCAAGATGTAGAACAAGGCAAGACAAGCACAGTCTTGTCTTGTCCATGTCTTGTTCTACGTATGTTGTTTTGTCCTTTGCACTTGACTACATTTTATGATGTGTAGCCAACTTGCCCAACAGACAATTTCATTATTAGTCACTAATAATGGTTAAATCTCAAAAGTGCTTCCGAGATTGTAGCCTTTATACTTTGTAAGTATCTGTCCACGCATTAAACGGAATTCTTTGTTGAGTAGATGTTTCCCTCTTGTTCCTCGAAACAAAGGCAGGCAAGTTTCAATTACCTTTGAGGACTCGTCTACTGACGGCGAAAACTGACCAGATATTTGC
This sequence comes from Ixodes ricinus, assembly GCA_037355805.1. Taxonomy (NCBI): domain Eukaryota; kingdom Metazoa; phylum Arthropoda; class Arachnida; order Ixodida; family Ixodidae; genus Ixodes; species Ixodes ricinus. The sequence goes on along the minus strand of JAZHYW010025821.1, from coordinate 28,806 downwards.
AACCAGCAAGGAGATGCTGAACAAAAACGCACACTTTCTTCGACTTCGGCCAAACAATAAGAAGTGAAGCTCTAAGACCAGCGTTTCCCCTTAATGAAAAGGAGAGGGAGGGGAACCGAGGCTGCGCCACTCACGGTTCATCCTCCCCGTCTCCTGCCAGGTCCAGGTACTCCTTGAGGGGCCTCGTGCGCAGACTGGGCCTGCTTCCAGTGGGGAGTGGTCTCTCGCTGCCAGAGCGGCCCCCTTCCGGGGACGGGAGTGCGGTACCTCTGAAACAGACGCCAAGCACCACATCAACCACGTGTGTCGGAAGGGACGCCTCCGCGAAACAGACCCCGAGGAGTGTTGCGGGGATCCCGCCCAACGACGAGTGTCGGTGCCAACACGGGAACTCAAAGTCTTCACTTCTGGCGCCCTTCACTAGGTGCCCAAAACGTGCAAAACTCTGCCGTTCGTAGTAGTCCTAGAGGCAGCATGAAAGCTATCTAGCCATGCATATGAGACATGCCAGTTCAGTTCTAGCTCTCTCGAGACATTCACATTCAACGAAACTTCAGTTTGTCGCGACAGCGAAGCCCGGATCTGCTTTGTTGTCTTTTCCGAATGCCACACCACGGATCCTAGGTTAAATCTGGTTCACAATCTTGCGTTTGCTTACGACTGAGCTCTTGCGATCTCTTATGATAAGAGAACGACGCTGGCATACGGCACCGTCTACGATGTGGCCCTGAAGTGCATTTTCCTAAAGCAATGGTTCTGAAGTATTTGTGAGATCAAATGTACATACATATTATCTGCACAAACGGCCATTAATGATACAACACCAGACAATAGAAAAAGTTACAGGCACACTCATTCTACCAAATACGATACAAATGTCCTCGACGTCGTCCCTGACAGCCTCTCAAAGGGGACACCAAAACGACGTCCAGGGCACGTCTAAAAAAGACATCAAGACTGATGTCTAGGGCGACCTCTGGACGTCAGGTCACGTAGCCATCCCCAGCAACTGACGCTTACCGTGAACAGAGCTAGAGCAACTGGCGCTTACGTGACTTTGATTACACGTACCTTGAGCTTCAGCACGGGCGTTACAACCATTATAGGACATGACCTGAGGACATGCACCCTGCGTGGTTGGGCCTATAAAAGCTACTGCTTTAAAAATATACAATATACTGTGAGTGTTCCACGGCTACCCGATTGATGGCACCAGTGTGTTCTCTCGTCGTAAGAGATGCGAAGGTTTAACGCACTCGGTTGTAAGCAGTCGCAGTGCATGAGCCGGTTTGCTCGGCAGCTGCTGCGAGGCGTCTTGTTGCCGTTCCGGGGACACTCAACGCGGGGCGTAAGAAGCGCCAGCCGGAGGATGCAACCGAAATCGTATGCCCCCATTTCCGCCCCGCGTCCCTGTGTGGTGCCCACTCGGGGCACAAACCCCGCGGTTCGTTGCTGCGTGGGAAGTCAACCTCACATGCTCGTGGTGCCCCTGCCAGCTCTATAGGAACCGTGCGGATCTAATTTAAGCCCCGATCAGGGCGCCTCTAGCGAGCGGCGGGTCCGTTCCATCAGAGGAGCTTCTGCCAGTTGCTGCGTTGGTTGTGCGTTGTAGTAGGTTAGCGCTGTAATTTCTGGAGAAGGTTGGCAATTGCTGCGTGGTTGGCTGCAACAGTACGTGCAAGATCGTGCACGGCACGAAGTACTACATCGTCCCTTCTGAAGCCGGCACGAGGTGGAGTACTGCGCGACCTGGGTGCGACTTGTGCGTCCATACAGGGTTAGTGGCGTTTCTTGCCTTCCGGTTAGCGCTTTGTTTAAGCTGCTGACGAATAACACAATTAACTGTTTTTCTATTTTAGCGACGATGGAACAAGCATTCGTACACCGACGTAAACTCTAAAGTATGCAGCAAATACTTCACCGGAATCGACAGCGGAATCGCGGTCGCCCGCCCGTGCCCCTACCCTTGGATGTTTCCATCAGCCCACAGGAAAATAGTGGGAATCGCGAACGGCGTGAAAAATATCGCCTAGTTATTGTCAGCTGATTCAGAAATAAACGTACATAATTGCAGTCCCTCAACGCCAACTAAATTTTTTTGTGGCGCGCTAATTTTGTTGCGGAGTACGGCGCTCCGTGACATCCACTTGTCCGTCAAAACGGACCTCCTTCACGTACACAGATTTGGGGTTTCCTCTTATTTTCATTTTGTTTTACTGCATAAGCAATAAAAAAAACATCGTCGTCTGGAGAGCTTCAACTTTCCTTTGTTTCTGATTGACCCTGGCGGCGCGGCAGCGGCGGCGATTTCAAAGCACCGCTTGCCGCGAAATCCAATTGCGGAGATTGCGCCACTGTAGGCACGGAGCTACGCGCCCGAATGTTTGACTCAAGATGGACCGTAGTTGCAGTCGTGCCATTTAGCCAATCGATACGAGCGCACCACGGACTCCGCTAGTGCAGCGACACCCTGAAGGAAGGGGGGACAAGTACCGTGCTGCAGTACAGTTTGTAGGGTCGCCGGTGGTGCATTTTAATGAAAAACAATCTTTTCGTCAACGTGCTCAAAGTGTTACTTTACAAAAAAAAAAAAAAAAGAAGGAAAACATGGGTTGTTGGAGGCAACGTTACTCGGCGATGATTCGCCGCACGCGCCGCGCCCTGGAAAGAGGCCAAGGGGAGGAGGAGGGGGGGAGCAAAAAATGTGTCTTTGTTTTTTTTGCAGGTTTGTTAGATTAGCAAGGCCAACATGTCGCCTGTTCAACCGTTTTCTCATTTTTTTTAAAGTCCTCTTTCATCGTCTTCAACTGAGCATTCGAGAAACGTCAGTTCGCTGTGATGGCATTACCGGAACTTTGTTTGGTGGCTGAGAGGTACAAATGACCTGGTCCGAGTCCCCAGACCGGGTAATTTGCATAGAGCGTTGTTTGCGATGAAAAGTAAAAGTGACTACACAAAGCATCGCCACGAGATCTTCAGAACAGTTTTTTCGCCGGAACCCGAAAGCGCTGTCAAGATGTAGTCACATTTCATTGGTGCGTGTTCACGCGCCCCGGTCATTGACACATCAGCCTGTCTGGCCGATGTATACACGACCACAGCTTAACGGGATTCGATAATCTACACCAACTGCGCACTCGACGTCCCTGTTTCTGTGCTTTACGGCACATTTGTTTCCTCTCGTTCCCCTGTCAGCCACTCTGGGTCATAGCTGTAACATCTTACTGGGTGCCAAAAACAGCTAGCATGTATAAAAAAACACGAGTGTGCAGAGCAAACCAACCCAAAACATGTGGAAGGCAAGCAATCTAGCTAGAGAGCTTCACAGCCCAGCACGTGTGTGTTTGTCACTTCGGAAAACGAGCACAGCACGCGCTATACGCCCGACCACTTAACCCTTTCACTGCCGGGTTTTTTTCCGACTGCTCCATACCCCCTGCCGGTTTTTTTTCGCAGGTTGTTTTAGTTGAAAATTTCATGCTAGTAATGCTCTACGGTGCTCTGCAGGACATTTAAATATATTTATTCAGGATTATATTATCCAAATAAAAAGTCACACCGATTACAAATGAAGCACGCTTACTCGCCATGCCGGCGCTGTGCCGCGCTGCTGAGACAACGACGAAGCAACGCGGATGTAGAAACATGCGCTCCATCTGTTGTCTAAAATTTAACCTACACGTTACATGTGTTTAGGTGACCTCTTCTATAGATGGCTGCAACATGCCTGCATTATTTTTTTCGCACGAGTTATCTCGGGAGTGGCAGGGAGTGTGTTGAAAAGGCAACACGAGTATACTCGGGAGTAGCAGGGGGTGTGCGTGGGTGGTGTCCCGAGTTATCTCGGGAGTGGCAGCGAAAGGGTTAAGGTGGCACCGGCCACAAGCTAGTTTTTGGAAAGGTTTATAGACCCATCCCGAAAATACGCTCTCTTCTGGCAGAGTTTGAAATACTGCACAGCTGCGTGTGCAAAAGACACACACACACAAAAATAGAGAGCCCATCGCTTATATATAGTCCACTTAGAACAGTAATATGCAAGTAATAGCCTTGCCACACTAGTGGTGTCTCTTGCGCACGTCATGGAGCAAAGTTTTCATATCTGCTTGAAGAGGGAATAGTATTGGGATGGGTCTATTGCAAGTATCTCGTGCTCAGAAAAGGCTGCAGGAAGTGCTCGGTCAATATTCAAAGGTCGAGTTAGGTAACCGGTTCGAACCGGTTCACGCTTATCGAAACCGGTAACCGGAGTGATATTATGTAAGCTACCATAAACCAGAACCGAACCGGAACAAAATACAATGCTACTGAACCCGAACCGAACCGAAATAATGTCCGGTTCGACACCCTGGTTTTACCTTCGTCATATTGGCACCACGGAAGAAGCTTTCTGGATTCGTAACTGCCTTAAACCCCGTCGTAATCACCACAGGAACACTGTCCGCTGTGCTGCTCATCGCCATTGCTTCCTCCGATGATTCTGCACCGGCTACCGAAGAAGCTTTCCGGATTCGTAATCGCCCACTGTCCTCTGTGCTGTTCGTTGCTATTACTTCCCAATGATTCTGCGCCGGCGGCACCGGCTACCGAAGGAACTTTCCCGAATTCGTAACTGTCTTAAATTCCGTCGCAATCACGACGGGGACACTGTCCGCCGTGCTGTTCGTCGCCATTGCTCCCCGATGCTCCTGCGGCGGCTACCGCTAGGTTGCGGCGAACAATAGGCGACTGCCGCGACACGGCCGGCTTGCTCGCTTCCTATAGCTGCAACGGAGGCTCTGGCGAAACCCCCCACCTGGGGGAAGAGCCCTAGCTGTGGGGCTCCTCTCAGGAACGGGGGGGGCATCGAGGTGAGTGCGTCCCCTAGCAATCAGAATGAGGGCCCTTTCCAAGGGGGCACTCTTGGGATGATAATGCTGACATTATGGTGGTGCCTTCACGAGGGGGAGTGGCATAGCCAACTCTCCCAATATATACCGTGGGGACATAAAAGATCACTGCGGCAGGACTGCCTGGTTCAGTCATGGTTGCCTTGCGGTCTAGTCGAACCCACTGTGCTACACGTTCATGCCCTACTCGTCCCGTGATGGGGTCGGACGGGGGCCGGGGTCTCGGGGTCCTCTTCCCAGCGGGTCCTTTCTGGGTCGTTCGCTTGGCGGTGCCCGGCTTTATTTTTCCAATAGTTAGTTTCTAATTGGCTTTTTCCTGAAAATTCACACTTGATCTTATGATCCAATTCATTTTTATTAAATTGGCTTTAAGTCTGCGGTGCCCGACGGCGGGAGCGGATGTGGGGACTGTTATTTTACAGTCTTTTATATGGAGCCCCACCATCAAAATCTGTGGTGCCCACTCACCATGAAGCCCCCTGCCCTTGATCTTGCGACCGGACCGTGAGATCTTGGGGCGCCGGTTGTAGAAGCCTCCCCATCCTCCTGTCGGGCGCCCTGAGCAGGCAACGACCACCACAGCTCTCAGAGGAAACGAGGTTACGAAGGAAATGCAAAAACTCAGGTGGCTGCGTATCATGTCTGTATCTAGCACCATACTGGGACGTAAGAACTGACAACCACAAACGTCTTTTAACTTAGTTCTTACTTTATTTACCAAGAATTGCATTTATACACTCATCGAGCACTTGCCATCGGCCCAAAATAAACTACCGCGAGCAGTGCGGCGAAAGAACCAGCCTCTGAACTGCCTTGGGTGACAACTCTATGTTTGTGTTTTCTATTACAATCCTATCTTCTCAGTGAGAGAGAACCCAATTGGCGTTGACCTGAATTAATTTTCCGAGGATTTTATTCTCGCTTCTCGCGGGCTGCAAAGTTAAACCTTGAAATTTCGCGAGACAGAGTCGACCCCGGAAGAACCCACTCAAAGAAAATTTCGGCTTGCCTGTCGATTTTTGGCTCATTTAGAGATGTGCTTAAGCGTCGATGCCACCCTATTGCCGGCATCTTTCCTCAGACTCTCCCCCCAAAAAACAAAATTGACGTTTGTTTTTATGCGGCGTAAGGTCGGCCTGCTTTCGAGGTGCGGCGACACTGGTTTATGACACGGATGAGAAATTCAGCCAGTGCAGTACAACCGCTAGCCCGGGGCCTTTAACGTGCACCACATGCCGGCGATACACAACCACACGCCGGTACGACGCTCAACCGGATCGAAACGAGCAGGGATGAGGACCAAACCCGAAATTCCTGGGTTTTGCGGCGCGAGCGTTCGCTCTGCGTGCTCCCGGCCTGTGGTGCGCCGATGTGCTCGGCCACCGATCCCCGTCGGACTCACCCGAAGTTTGAGTCGGCTTCAGCGGGCACCCTCCTCATGAGGAAGTTATTGGCCGGGATCTCCGGAATCTCGTCCGGCTTGATGATGAACACATCCCCGTCGTCGTCCTGAGCCTCTTTCGCGGGGCTGCACCGGAACAGAAAGGGACCTCGGTTCTTGCCGCCATCGGCACAAGCGGGAGAATCAACCAGCACCAGTTGGGTTAGCCCACACACCGCTCCGGACTGCCACAAAACTTGCAAGATGTACAGCACGAGGTACTATACTCCATTTCGCAACAAGTTGGCAAACTGCCAAGGCTACGGTTTCTATGCTCGGTTTCACGTTACAAACGACGTGACTGTACACGTTACAAACGATGCAGTTGGACGTGAGGTGAAACGAAGTACAATGAGCCAATCAGCACGTCGGAGGGAGGCACGTGACTGTACTCTATCTCGCTAGTTACACACATTGCGGTTGAAGCCGCTTTTGGACGAATTTTGAAGGACAGAAATTTTTAGGGGACAAAGGTGATGTCTGAAACACACAGAAGAGGGTTCGAGAGACGAGTTCCTCCTTCACCCCTTCTCCAACCACTTGCATTACGCTCCCACCCCTCTCGTAAGGGCTGTCGTGTGCTTCGCCTACACCACCTTTATTGGCCCTAGGGGATTGTAGCATTGGCCCTTTGCTAAAGTTACGGTGAAAAGAAGAACAGTCGCCGACCGATTTTTGGACACCGATTATTCGGACACGTTTGATTATTCGGACACGTCCAATTATTCGGACACATCCGATTATTCGACACGTCCGATTATTCGGACACAACCGATTATTCGAACACGTCCGATTATTCGGACACATCCGATTATTCGGACACGTCCGATTATTCGGACGTTTTGCCGAACTGTCACTCACCCCATAGAGTTAATGTATAACATTGACCGAAATTTTGGATGCCATAAAGCTTATTGCTCAATATTTCGGGCATAATTTGCATGATTTCCTCACTTTACAGCCACCGCGATAGCGCCCGTAGAGCTTAGTCACCACCATTTTAGTTGTTTTGATTTTGCCCTGTAGACTCGATACCCTGTTCTACACAATAAACAAGGTGGGTTGAGGCTATATTCGGGTTTTCCGGTTCCACTATAGCCAACATGGCAGCCGTCTGCCCATTCTTAGAGCACATCCAGTTCTTCTCGTGGTCCGTGTTTTTCAAGTGCGACCGCGAGAAGAGCGGTTGTCTGCCATTCTTGTGGTCTTTGAGTGCGAAGGTTTTGCCGATAGGCTTAGTATTGAAGCGAGCTTGGTAGACTAAACGTCTCCAAATAGTGCCAATGGCGCCAACTTCAACTTCGCTGTTTGTGCCAACGAAGGCGCCGACAAAGCGCAGCTTTGTGATCAAACAGATCAACTAAACATGTGAAAAGTGAACAATATAAAGTGGAAATTGACGAGAACTTAAAATAGACATCAAGCAAGTGGAAAGTGCACAATACGCAGCGGTATTCGCGTCTCCAGCTCGACGCTCGCCCTCCCGCGGCGGAAACGGGAAGCGCTTTGGTGGGGTCAACCAGATTCTCCTGCTCAGCGGGCACGGCGGAACCACTCGCGACCATGGCTCGCGAAATATCATTTCCGAATGCAAACAACGCTCTTCACTCTCCCAACGTAGTGCTGCAGCCGGTATGGGATTGTACCTTACTGGAGAGTTTTAGTATTGCGCATAGAATGCGCATAGGAGCAAACGCAAGCGGTGTGCGTTTGCGTTAGGGCTGCGTGACCCACGTTGTGCGTGCGCCTGATCGCCATGCGCCATCCAAGACCGCAATTTTGGGCTCCGCGCACATGCAGTGTGGAACACGCAAAGCTAACGCAAACACAAAGCGCTTGCGTTCACTCGTATACGCAATGCTAAAACTCGCTACTGTTTCACCGGCTTTCAACGCCAACGAAACGTGCGGCAGTGAGCATGACGTGCAAGCAGGTAGGCGTTCCTTCGAACTGGAAAGGCCTGAGATTGGCCAGACGACGGAGCGTAAAAATGAAAGTTACTAAATGTTATATATAGATTGGTAAATTAACAAAAAAGGTTTTATTTTTTATGTTTATTCTTTTATTTTTGGGCATTTGGTCTGGAAGGATATTGGCGTCGACTTTGGATGTTTTGCTGACTGTCAAAAGTTGCGACTTTGATAGCAACAATACCCAATATTAATGTAATTTTACATGGCTAGAATGTTTTCACTGATTTTGAGACTATTTTTATTTTATTACTTGCTAATTCAAAATGCTGCAATTGGCATCAGTGATGATAATTAGCACTCTTTTGATTGTGCATATTTGTTCGCGCGCTGAAAAATTAGATCATAATCAACAAATTACATTAAATCTTGAAAAATACGTATTAAAATATACTGAATTTCAATATAATTATAATTAATACAAATCACGCATGTGTACTCCCCAATTAATGCCAAGATCATGAAAATACGCCATTTAACCATAGCAGTCTTTAAAGAGGTATAATTTTGTTTTCTTTTTAGCATAATGCGCGGAAATATGATATTTTGGCTGAAATTGATTTTTCTGACCGCTTCATTATTCTGACAATTTCAAGGTCCCCTCCGAGTACGAAAAATTGGTCAGCGACAGTAATAGCTACCGTATTTACTCGCACAATGAACGCACTCGCATAATAAACGCACCCCCCAAGTCGGCTCTCAAAATTTCACTTTTTTTTTCACTCGCGTATTAAACGCACCCCCAACTCGGACGTCAAAATTTTGACCCCCTTCCCCCACACGCACAAAATGAACACACTTTTCTATCCTGGTGCAGCGAGGTCGCGAATGCGTGGGCAGCGTGAGCCAACAAAACGCCTTGCAAAAGGCGTTAAAAAAAAAAAAAAAAAAAAAGATCCAAGGAAGCAAGAAACAAAAAAACATAGAGGAGTTTTTTTTTTTTTTTTCACAGCGCAGTATGGTTTTGGGGTCGTGCGCCGCGTGCAAGGAGATAAGAAAGAAAAGCGGAGAAGCCCTCGCCTAAGCAAAGCGCACATAATGAAGGCATCCTGCCCTTGCTTCCTCCTCGCACTTTGAAAAGAGAAGCGAGAAGCCCTCAAAATGAATGCATTTTTCTATCCTGGTGCAGCGAGGTCGCGAATACATGGGCAAACAAAACAACTTGCAAAAAGCAAGGAAAAATAATCACCATCTTCCCGAGGGGAACCATGGGGTGATGCGGAGCATCGTGTTGTTTCCGAGGAAAGAGTCAGTTGCGTGCTGATGTCGAGAGATGGCGCCACCCGACTGTCCTAGCGTTACCCCCTTCGTCGCGGCTCGCGGCAGAGAAACTTGGAACGCTCGCCGTTTATTCATTTTTTTTTCACACTTGAAGGAGAGGAGACTAGAGGAGGAGAGTTGTGCGTGCGTGCGCGGTGTGAGGAGGAGCGAACGCACGCCCAGTGCACGCAGCTGGTAGAGAGAGCGAGCGGAGAGAGTAACGCGCAGCTGTTGGAGAGAGGGAAGGAGGAGAGTTGCGCGTGCGTAGTGCGGACTACGACGCCAAGGCCGCGGGACATAGGCCCGAGCAAGAAATGCTCCGCATCTAAAAAAAACCAAAAACACGGACGCAAGAAAAAAAAACAACATGAAGAGGAGCTTTTTTTTTTTTTTTTTGCGCATCGCAGTTTGGTTTTGGTGTTGCGCGCCGTGTGCAAAGAGATAAGAAGTTGCATCGATTTTTCGGGATAAAAGGCCCGTTAATTATGCGAGTAAATACGGACACAAACATTTTACTTCGCGTAATGACCCCACAACTTTGCACCGATTTTTCGGAAAAAAAAGTGTGTTCATTCTGCAAGTAAATACGGTATATCGGTTACTCCTACGGGATGTTACCGTTCCGGAGTAACGTCCCAACATATGTGATGGTGGAACTGAGAAGTGATCATCTTGTAGCAGAGAGAAACGGATTTTGGAGACAATTTTAAGCTTTCATGTCAGAAAAATTTCACAATGATCTCTTTGAAAGTTAGCCTGGGGAAAAAACTGCAGTTGTTTGAGTGTTGGAAGACTATTTGAAGTGTTGTACCTACAGGGAACATGGCTGCTACAGGTATTTATTTATTTATCGAACAATCTTTCTTATGTAAATCAACCATAGCAGCAACTAGGCTACAAGTGCGAGCTCTTTGCTCAAAGGCACCTCGGCTGCACAAACCCCCATCCAGGCCAGGTTCCGCAACTAATTTCACAAAAAACACACAATACAAAAAACAATGTCCGAAGCCATGGAGTCTGACTTTCCAGATAAAACTGCCCCACGACTACCCCATTCTTCCGCTCTCCCCTCCCCTACCTCACTGACCTGTCCTCCTTGCGTTTGTGCTTCTCCCGTTTGGACTTTTTGGAGTGGTGCTTGTGGCGCTTCTTGTGCCTCTTCTCCCCCGCCTTCTCGGGCGAGGAGGACTCTGCGTCGCTGCTTGCCACGCTCGAGGCCGTTCTTTTGTGTCTCTTGTCTGCAATAACGAGAAAGGAAAAAAAGAATTTGCTCCTTTCCTGTAATGTCATGACAAAGGCAGTGGTAACGGAAAATGTGTTGCTTGTCGGATTGGTCGAAACGAGAGACATGCCCTCGGTCACGTTTTGGTTCGAGATTTTTAGGAATACTGTTTTCATTTCCGCCTGAATAACCAGGAAAAGTATAAATCGGACCGCAAATGATTACTAAACCGTAAATAAAAGAGCATAATTGTTTTTCTCTTTGCTACGCTGGACGTGAAACTGGCAACGAGCAACTATGGGCAAACAAAATAAAATAAAAAAAGAACACGCAGGAGATGCTTGGTTTTGGTTTCAGATGTTGATGTCGTGTTTACTTAGGGAAAACGGTACTCGAAGGATTCTGCAAAATGGTAGTCATGCCAAATTTGTGCGCTGTAGATGGCTGTTCTAAGTCGACTGAAGACCAGTATTCGTTCAGGCAACGCTTAGTTTTCACGAGTGGGTTGCTGTTCGTGTTCTTTGACGACGAAAGGAGAGGACGTCCAACTCTGGTGAAAACCAAAAATGGTGCTGTTTATTTTCTCCTTTTTGGGCAGCGTCCCCGCGGAGGAACCGGTTCCCGGAACAAGTCGCTGACGCTTTTCCCTCGGCATCTCCCCGCGTTTCTGTCCTTCAGCAACACGCCGCTCCCGTCTCGCCCGCGCGAATGTTGCTCACTGCTTCCCTGCTCAGATTCCTCGGAGTCTGCAGCTGGAGCTGGCTGGGTGGTCTCCGTTGGGTGATGGCGGAGGCCGCCACACACATACACACTCGTTCCGTTGCTGTTAGGTCACTGAACGGAAGCCCGAACTCGCTCGCGAGAGTGACATTGTCGTCCATGTTGACAGATCCGACGAAAACGACCGCGCCACCGCGCTGCTATAACCCACCGCGGTAACCAGAGTCTCGATCTCCTAAATACTACCGATACTGACTATTCACACTTGAGGTCACTCCGACGTCGCCTCCGTTTTCGGAGGCCCAGAATTGAGAACGGAGATTGTTCAGTTTCGGTTTCTTCAGTTCTTCCGTGGGCAAAGAAATACGCGTCACATATGTCTACAAAAAAATTAGGCAGCGTGCTAGGTTCCCAAGAAGCCTGAAAACACCATTTAGAAAAATTAAATAAAATCGTCTTCATTGTCCCTTTAAACGAATACCCAGCTGACCTCGTGAAGATAGTTCCCAAGCTTACATTTGTCCATTTATGAGCTAATATTAAACTATGTTAATGCACTGTGACCTCAGAAAATCCGATGCCATGTGATGGCAAGTATACAAAGAATTTGACATAAAACTAAACCTATAGAGATGTCCAGATACACCAAATTGGGTGGATTTACAAAGTCTTCTACATGCAAATATTCTTCCTTCAATCTCAAATATAGAAGAAAAAAAAATGAATCAAGAATGACGAATGCAGGTTGTCAAGGCATTTCTGCCTAACATATACTCAGGCATAACAGTCATAGCTTAATTTTGAAAATATTAGTGCAATGTAGATATCGACATTCACAAAGCTTCCATCTCTTTTCAAACACACCAGGCGTGCGCATGCACCATCCTGCTTTGAAAGTGTGCTTTTCTCCCAAGCACCCGAATGCGATATTCCTACTTTTCCAAGTGTTCTTCACAACGGGTTACTTTGTTGAGTGCGCCTCTTACCAAGCACCGGTGCACTGCAAAGAAGCAACACCTGCGGGAGCAAGCTTCGCGGGTGTTGCTTCTTTGCAGTGCATCAGTGCTCGGTAAGAAGCTTGCTTAACGGGCGTATTATTCGAAACTACTCTTTGGAATTTAGAATATTCGCACACTACATTTTGTGCTCTGACGGCGCAAACATCGCCGTGCACAGCGTCTTTGAAAGAAAACCTCACCAAAGCGAGTGCTCCAGCGGAAAAGAAACGGGTCTCCTGCGGTCACAAACCCCAGTTTTATTGACTCGGTTATTTTGTAACTTCCCGTTTCCTTTGAAGCACATGCTTGTTCTCTTTGCCCCCGCCCGCACCACATTTGCCCACCATACTTGCAATTGTGCTCGCTGCCTCACAACAACATTTCAAAGCTGCTTTTTTCTGCAAATGCCCTTGGCGCACTTGGTTCAGCATAGAATTCACAACCAGAGGAAACCCGGTTAAAAACTGAGCACTTCCACACTTTCTACGGCGCTTTTTCATAGTGGCGGATTTTCGTGCAACGCTTTTCCGTTTCAAGAGTCTGCATTACAGAAAAATCTTAGGAGCCAGCCAGTTGACACATTCTGCGTTCAAATTAAGATTATAGTTCAGCTAGGGTAAACACAACCGGAACTTAACTAATTTCCCAGGACGAGGTCGTACGGCTCTGGGGAAAAAGACAGAGTGGGGAGTCACCCTTCTGCTTGCGCTTCAGCACGAGCTCGCCACAGTTGGCTATCACCACCGGCTGCAGGGGACAGCTGTTGTCGTCCGTCGGCTGGTTCTCCACCTCCCTCACCACCTCCTCGCCCTTGATCACCTGGCCAAACACCACGTGCACCCTGCGAGGCAGCATGGGCGAGTGCCACCCTCAGCACTCGCAACCCAAAGGGAGATGTCGGCTGCAACCATGGGCTAGGGTCCCGTCAGAAGACAATTTTGTCTTCTTTTGACTTAGCCCTCACACATTTTTGTCGGAAATAAAGATTACACAATACACCCACAGTGGCGCCCAAACTATGGGGCCAGGAAAGCGTCTCAAACTGGCTGGTTTACTGCGTCTTTACTTCACTCCCTCACTCTCCAACAGGCGACATTGCAACAATGTACCGTAAAATCCCGTAAGGGCGCCCTCCCCCGAGAGATCGCCCATCCCGTTTTTCTGGCTAAATATCTGTAACATAAAAATTCCGAAACATCGCCCAACCCCGATTCCCGTTCAACGTCAAGCGATATCCGACAGGAATCGCGCACCAACGGCAGCGGTCGGCGGTATCGGTGTGTCCGAGAAGCAAGTTCATAGCGAGTTTCCGTGTTTTTGTCTGCAATCTGCATGCGATTCGGCTCGCGTAACACGCTAGTTGTTCCCGCGTGTTTATTTCATCATGAAATGCGAATCTGCTGCGTTCGCGATTTCCGGTATCCGTTCCCGAGTTCGTGAGCGAATTCCCGTGTTTTTTCCGCGATCTACGCGCGCGATATCGGTTTCAGTGACAGGCAAATTGTAGCGGGTTTACGCGTCTTTGTTGCACCATGAAACTTGAATCTGCTTCGTCCGCGATATCCGTTCCCGTGAGATGCGAGTTCTCGGCGGGTTTCTGCGAGTCCTTCGCACCGTGAAACGCGAATCTTCTGCGTCGGCAACTTGCAGTATCCTTTCCCGTGACACAGGAGTTTGTAGCGAATTCCCGCGTGTTTATCGCATCGTGAAAAGCGAATTAGCCGTCGCGTGTTTATCGCATCGTGAAAAGCGAATTTGCCATGTCCGCGATCTGCGGTATCGGTTCCAGCGTCACGTGGTTTGGAGCGGGTGCCCCGGCGCTTATCATTAATTTTTGATAAAGTTTTCTCTGGCATCCCCAAAGATAGCCCACCCCATGTTTTTCACCATTTATCTCTTCATTTTGGGTGGGCGTCCTTACGGGATTTTACGGTAATATTGCGGTGAAACACCAGCAGGGGTCGACATGCCTGTTTTACAGGCTTCTGCGACATATTCATGAGACACCCTCTCGTATCGAAGACACCTTGAGGCATGGGCAGTGTGGAAAGCTAAATACACCAGATGGAGATGCACTCCAGCAACCAAACCCACTCTGTTAGAACGAAGTAGCTCGCTGCTCCCCCCCCCCAAATGTGATTCGTGCCTCATCATTAGCCGGTCACCATCCGTGAATTACAACAGCTGGCTCCCTACAAACGCTGCACTGGAAAATTGAAGCGCAGGATCTGTTTGTAAAAATGTATAGAGTATAACGGCGCAAGTTCACGACTCTCGTCATCCACATCCACATCACCATCCTTATCCACAATCATGCATCGTCTGCACAGGCAAAGTGTGGCTGATGCTCAAGCTCCAGGGGGGGGGCCACCGCTGCTCTGGAGCTTGGCATGTAACGACGTTGCCTCAGAGCATCCAACTTCGTCTTTCTTATAATAGCCTCATTCTGGAGTAAACACAAGAGCACTTGTCTTGAGCACTGCATACAAAGGGCACTAGCAAGTTGCAGCCTGAGTTCCTGTTAAAGAACAAACTGCTATGTCTGCATACCAGACAAAAGAGATTTGTTGGCTTCTGGCTAACACTCCAATGAAATGGTAGGGGCAGAACGTTATGTAATTAAGAGCCAAATTTTTCCAGCTAGAAACCAAAGATGAAGTCCAAGCAACAGTGCTTGGGCACAGCCTAAAACTTTACCAAAAGTGGGGTGGGGGCTAAACACAATATTCAAACACAAGAGTCAGTTCACGCACACACAAAAACAAATATGTTAAGTTCTGTTATTTTATCAGTAAGCTCAAGCCAGTAGCAGGATTTGCAAAATACAAGCTTACAGAAATTTTCATTTTCTAAAGTGGAGTTCAATTGAATTGTGCCAACCTTGTAATGGTTATAGTACATTTCGGCTGTAGTGATATGGGAAAGGTTCTAGTGCAGTAAAGACACTCCTTGGTATTAAACATAACTGTTGGCCTAGTTGGTTACACATCACAAAAATGAAAAAGTTCAAAGGACAAGAACAAGTGCTTGTCCTGTCTTGTTCTAAAACTTGTCCTAGTCCTTTGTGCTCTTTGATTTTCATAGTCTCTTTGGTAAACTGACTTTGCCATAAAGGTTTTAGTACTGTGTTAAAATGAATGAAGAGGGGCTTACCCATCAAGATGAGGGGTCTGCTGAGTTGTTCTGAAATACAGACCAAACCCACGTCAGCAAAAGGTGATAATCAGAAGGCAGTATGTAGAACAAAGGGTCACACATCAACACATTTCAGAAACTCAGAAGGGTTTTTGAAACTTTCTAAATACGTACTGTCCAATGTTACACGCCATGTGCTGCAACAGGCAAGGTAAAAGAACTGGCAGGGCTCTCGGGTCATGCCACTGGTGTTTTACCGTGGGCAACTAAAAACCTTCCTACAATGATGTACCTGTCTACGGGATAGTGGCATCACTAACTTTCGCCACTTGACGACATCATAACCCTTAATTCAGCCACAAAACTAGAAAACTTAGCTCGCCCCAAAATTTTAAAACATGCATTGTGCCACAGTGAAAGCTGGTAGGAAGCCCTTAAAAAGGACGGCCACACCCCCTTCCCACAGACACATACTACTACCGTAAAATCCCGAGAGATAGCCCACCTAACATCAAGAGCAAATCGGATGAAAACATGGAGTGGGCTAACTTACGGTGTACGATCAAGAAAAGTTTAAAAAAATTGCTATTTTTAGGTTGTGTCCCTTCGAAGCTTGTAGGAACGAGAATACAGCGCAAACGAACGACGGACTAGTAGAAGAGTACCGTAAGAACCCGCGAATAATACAAAACATAATTTGGGGACCACAAAAAGAAAACATTATCCGCAAAACAAAATCAGGACAACGAAAATATTCCGCTTAAGGTACAACCCTGGAAGTCTTAAGAAAAACGTTTATTTGCGTCATAATTGAACCTTAATCACTGTCACCACGTCAGTCAGACTCCTTGTCCGACGCCTCCTCCCAAAGGCAGTAGTCTTCAGTGCCGTCTAGCGCATTTGAAATCCCGCACTTGAAAGAACGAGCGACGAGCGAGCGACGACGCAGTGAAATCCCGGCGCGGCGCATAAAGCGAGTAATCCAATGTCGGCTCGCCAAAGTTCTCATGCAGCAGCTCGGTGTTTACGGCGAGGTTCTGTTCACGTTGCTCTTTTACAAAGTTAGGGGCGAAGTGCCGTTCACGTTGCTCTTTTACAAAGTCGCCGAGACTTGCCTCGACGTCGGCGAACACGCCATTCTTCGGGTTCCTAAAGCTTATTCTCGTTCCGTTGCACGCAAACAGAGCTTGCTTTTGACGTCTCCATCCGCGGATGCTGCCCTCATTTACGGCGAATTGTCGTCCGGCTGCCCTGTTGCCGATGCCTTCCGCAACCAAAAGGACTTTTCTTTTGAAGGCGGCCGATTATTGTTTTCGCGCCGACGCCATTGCCGAGCCTGACTGTGGACGGATGGTGGCGCCTCGGACATTGTGATTTTAATGATGATGATAGCTGTTTTGAGCGCCTTATTGTTTCGAAACCGAAACTACATCAAACAGCGTTAGATCGCGCCTCATCAAAGCTGAAAATTGTTAGGACCCGCGTATAATACGAGCCGCGAATTTAACCTAGCAAAACTTGAAAAAACAAACCTCGTATTATATTCGGGTTTTTACGGTATACACAACACTACTATTACTAGTAGTGGGCTATCTTTTGGTGTTTAAAAGAATATAGCAAATCAAGCCAAAAATAGGGGTGGGCTATCTTTCGGGGGTGGGGCATCTCTCGGGATTTTACGGTATATACCGTAGAATACCGTGCATCCGCCCATTCCACATTAAGCGCCTATTACCAAATTTGTGAGATCTGAGAAAATATGCACAGTACATTTATATGTAAAATTGATGCCCGGACAAGCGCCCATCCCCCATTCTTTTTGCAATTATCTCCAGTTTGACTGGGCGCTTGCCCAGTATTTTACGGTATGTAATAAAATGATTCAATCATGTTTGTAAATCACGCTAAGGGGAGGATGGAGGTTTCTAAAATTTCTTACTTATTTATGAAAACTCACTCAAGTCTATCCTGAAGATGAAGCAACATGAGGAGAGAATGTTTAATATTGCAGAAATGAAGCCCCTGACAAAACCAAACGTGCCAACTGACATGAAAGTCTCACAAAAGATGAGCATATCCAAACAAACCCACATGAAGAATTGCGACCCATTCGTGTCCTTCCCACGATTGGCCATGGAAAGCAGGTAAGGACGATCATGCTTCATGTCAAAGCATTCGTCTGAAAAAGCCAACAAAGCAAAGCTTTACTCGCTGACCTTCTGCAACGCAACAGCAGTGCTACCGTAAAATTTAGAACAAATGTACAAACCTAAAAGATCAACAATCCCCATTTTTTAAACTAAAAAATTGTAGAGCAAAAATACCATAAAAGTTGTGCAATGTATAAAGGGACTTTAGGTGTCTCACTCCCAGTAGACCAGAGGAAAATGCATGGAGTGAGACACCTGAAGTTTTATTTTACCACAATCACGGCGATAAAAATAGCAAGACAAATAACTGCTTCGAGCAAGTTTGCAGGATTACTTATTTACTCTTTTATAAATCAGCCCATTGCTACATCCAGTAGTAATGTCGTTAGTTGGGCGAGTTGGTAATGATTGAACATAGTTAAAATTGCGCACAAACAGAAAGGAACAGTGAAGAGGGAAGAGAGAAGAGACAAGCGCAAACTCACAACTCGATGTATTGAAGAAGAAAGAAGAACAGCCCGCGTTGTCAGCTCGAGCCGAGGCCACACTCGCACGGGGCCCCCGAGCACGCGGAGGATATATACACACCATCAACCGCACTCAAACGAATGTAGAAAGGCCATTTCCTTGTCAGTTAGAGCCACAGAAGGATGGCTGACGCAACGCTCGCCTAGGCGGTGTATAGTAAAAGCTTCAAAAATTTCCCTGGTATGTTTTTCGTAGAATCTGCCAATTATCGTGGTGTTTTGTAAGGAAGGTGTACACTTACACGCTTGACAATGCAGAGGTAGGTGACCCCCCACCGTGGAATTTAGAGAAAGATTGTGCTCCCTTAACCGGTCATTAATACACCGTCCTGTCTGTCCTACGTAGGATCTACCACAGGAAAGGGGAATGCTATAAACCACTCTGGTTGAACAGGGCACGTAAGGGCGGACGTGTTTCGTGCGGCACCTGAGTTTTTTAATATTTTCGACTTTTGCTCGAACTTTAGAACAAATTTGACCCATTTTTTGGGGGGCTGACATCACCAAGGGGACTCCGTACCTATTGGCTACCTGTTTGAGATTGTGAGAAATTCTGTGTATATACGGAACCACCACTACTCTTTTTTGTCGACATTACCTGCAGCTTTTTCACATCCTTTTACTTTTTTTATCAGAGTTCCTACCACCTCAGTTAGCACCTGCGTTGGGAACCCAGACGCTGTAAGCCTCTCAATTTGAGCATTAAAACTGCTTTTGATGGTGTGAAGGCATGACTTCTTTAAGGCTGAAGTAAGGCAGGAAAGAGCTATGCCTCTTTTTACGACTTTAGAGTGCGAGGACGTATAGTGTAGTAAACCTTTTTTAGAACGGGGTGAAAATGACCAGCACAGGTGGTTTGTTTGCAAAGATAAAGAAAGGTCTAGAAATTGCAGCACACCTTCCTTAGGAGTTTCACAGGTAAAAATAAGCCCTGAACTGCACTTGTGGAATATGTCCATGATGCTACTAATTACATTATTGTCCAATGTCTTTTGGTACACCAGGAGGAAATCATCGACATACCTAAACACGTGAAGAACTGGCATAGACGCTACGGCCGTCTTAATGGCACGGTCGACTCCCGCAAGAAGAATGTCACTTAGGACCGGTGCAACGCAGGAGCCTATACAGACTCCCGACTTTTGCAAAAAAAACCCGTTTTGCCACCCAATGAATGTCGAATTAAGATAGAAATGTAGCAGCTCAAGAAAAGTTTCTATGGGTACACCACTTGAGTTCCGGAACGAGAGCTCACCGTGGGACTCGATGCATGACTTAACAGAGGCAAGTAGATGATCATGGGGAAGCGAGTAAAAAAGGTCTTGGACGTCCACGCTGAAAACCCCGTGATTGGACAGTTCATTGGTCCTTAGTACTTCAACGATGGCTTCCGAATTGCAGACCTTAAAGGGATCCATAATCTTCACACCCGAAAGGTGCTTTTGAAGATAGGCCGACATCTGCCGTTGCCACGACCCTCTTTCGGTGACGATTGCTCGGAAAGGGCAGGCTTCCTTGTGTGTTTTGGCACTAAAGAAGACCTCAAGGTGTAGCCCATCAGCTTTTTTGATGTTGCTTGCTAACTGGTTCAACGTGAAACGTTGACAAAGGGAGAGTGCCTGGCTCTTGGCCTTCTTCAGGACTATCTGCACTGGCCGAAAGTTCTTATGAACCGCTGCGCATGCTTTCTCATTATACATGCATTCGGGCAGTATAACAAATGAGCCTTCTTTGTCCGCTTCCAAGACACGCTGCTGGTTGTCAACCAAAAAGTTAACAACTTGTCTAAGGTCTTGGGCATGAACTCCCTTGAGCCATAAAGAGCGTCAACACATTCGGAAACACATCTTGATCTAACCTCTTCGCTGGTTCTGTACGCAACCTTCCTTGCCAACGTAAGAAGTTCTGGAGGTCGCAGGTTCGGTTGAAGGCAAAACTTGGGACCCAGACCCAAGGTTGTTTTTAGGTTCTGGGGAACCGCTACATTTCCGAGGTTGGTAAATCGTCCTGCTGCTGACGCAGATCTTTTCTTTTTTGGGAGGTTATGCCGAATTCTTTGCCACAAAAACTCGGTTACGTCAGCCAGTGTCCTATTCATTTTCGAAAAGGAACGCCGTTGCCGCTCCAAATTGCCCTCACGTGCACCACAGGCGACCCATAGGCAGTCTTTGAAGAATCGGGCCTGGCGCCAATACTCAGATCTTAAGATACTACAAATCCTTCTTGTGTGACCAACCGATGGTGTAAGGAAGCCACTCAGTCCTAGAAGTTCAACAGGACAGGTACCTTGTCTGATGTGCCAGGATGCGGTCCGGGCGCTGCACACACTGCGACCTCCAGAACTTCTTAGCGTTGGCAAGGAAGGTTGCGTACAGAACCAGCGGAAGAGGTTAGATCAAGATGTGTTTCCGAATGTGTTGACGCTCTTTATGGCTCAAGGGGAGTTCATGCCCAAGACCTTAGACAAGTTGTTAACTTTTTGGTTGACAACCAGCAGCGTGTCTTGGAAGCGGACAAAGAAGGCTCATTTGTTATACTGCCCGAATGCATGTATAATGAGAAAGCATGCGCAGCGGTTCATAAGAACTTTCGGCCAGTGCAGATAGTCCTGAAGAAAGCCAAGAGCCAGGCACTCTCCCTTTGTCAACGTTTCACGTTGAACCAGTTAGCAAGCAACATCAACAAAGTCACAGCATATCCACGTGGTGAATGATGATGAGTGGGCGAAGCTCCGGAGTGAATCGTCTGTAAACCAGCGATTCTTCCGTTAATTCGCCCACTCATCGCCATGTAAAGACGTGAGAAACACTGTGTGTGTGTGTATACAAACCACAATCTATCACACACACCACAGCTATGGCCGAACAGAAACGTCTAGAAAGTCTCGCTTAAACCGCGCGTCGGCACCTTCGGGCTGAGCTCGCCTGATGCGTTTTGCAGACGCCTCACGAGCTCTCGCTGCATCGGGGTCTGCCTGCCGATACGCGCGCTTTCTTGCCGCTTCCCGTTCCCTGACGTTCTGCAGATCCTCTTGGCGCCGCTGCCGTGCCGCTTCGGCTTCCCGCTCTCGTACGGCCGGATCTTGGCGACGCTGCCGTGCCGCTTCGGCTTCCCACTCTCGTACGGCCGGATCTTGGCGGCGTCGCCGAGCAGACTGACGACGCGATTCGGCTTCCCGCTCTCGCACGGCCGGATCTTGGCGGCGTCGACGCGCAGCCTGACGACATGCTTCGGCCTCTCGCTCTCAGCACGGCTGGATTCTGTCTGCGAGCGCGCGCTGCACGCCGCCTTGCGCGCTCTCCGCTCCGCAGCCTTGTCTACTGCCTCGCATCCAGCTAAACTACGAGCAGCGCCTAGAGCGAGTGCCTTTTATAACATGAGCTAAGCGCCATCTGTCATCTCTACATAAAGTTAATTCCGGAACACGCCATCTCTTGAGCCATTCATAAACTAAACCTCGAAGTGGCTACATACCCACAACTAGGAGGGACAGACCTGCACGCCTTAAGCAGCTTCGCCACTAAAAAGCTGATGGGCTACACCTTGAGGTCTTCTTTAGTGCCAAAACACACAAGGAAGCCTGCCCTTTCCGAGCAATCGTCACCGAAAGAGGGTCGTGGCAACGGCAGATGTCGGCCTATCTTCAAAAGCACCTTTCGGGTGTGAAGATTACGGATCCCTTTAAGGTCTGCAATTCGGAAGCCATCGTTGAAGTACTAAGGACCAATGAACTGTCCAATCACGGGGTTTTCAGCGTGGACGTCCAAGACCTTTTTTACTCGCTTCCCCATGATCATCTACTTGCCTCTGTTAAGTCATGCATCGAGTCCCACGGTGAGCTCTCGTTCCGGAACTCAAGTGGTGTACCCATAGAAACTTTTCTTGAGCTGCTACATTTCTATCTTAATTCGACATTCATTGGGTGGCAAAACGGGTTTTTTTGCAAAAGTCGGGAGTCTGTATAGGCTCCTGCGTTGCACCGGTCCTAAGTGACATTTTTCTTGCGGGAGTCGACCGTGCCATTAAGACGGCCATAGCGTCTATGCCAGTTCTTCACGTGTTTAGGTATGTCGATGATTTCCTCCTGGTGTACCAAAAGACATTGGACAATAATGTAATTAGTAGCATCATGGACATATTCCACAAGTGCGGTTCAGGGCTTATTTTTACCTGTGAAACTCCTAAGGAAGGTGTGCTGCAATTTCTAGACCTTTCCCTATCTTTGCAAACAAACCACCTGTGCTGGTCATTTTCACCCCGTTCTAAAAAAGGTTTACTACACCATACGTCCTCGCACTCTAAAGTCGTAAAAAGAGGCATAGCTCTTTCCTGCCTTACTTCAGCCTTAAAGAAGTCATGCCTCCACACCATCAAAAGCAGTTTTAATGCTCAAATTGAGAGGCTTACAGCGTCTGGGTTCCCAACGCAGGTGCTAACTGAGGTGGTAGGAACTCTGATAAAAAAAGTAAAAGGATGTGAAAAAGCTGCAGGTAATGTCGACAAAAAAAGAGTGGTGGTGGTTCCGTATATACACAGAATTTCTCACAATCTCAAACAGGTAGCCAATAGGTACGGAGTCCCCTTGGTGATGTCAGCACCCCAAAAAATGGGTCAAATTTGTTCTAAAGTTCGAGCAAAAGTCGAAAATATTAAAAAACTCAGGTGCCGCACGAAACACGTCCGCCCTTACGTGCCCTGTTCAACCAGAGTGGTTTATAGCATTCCCCTTTCCTGTGGTAGATCCTACGTAGGACAGACAGGACGGTGTATTAATGACCGGTTAAGGGAGCACAATCTTTCTCTAAATTCCACGGTGGGGGTCACCTACCTCTGCATTGTCAAGCGTGTAAGTGTACACCTTCCTTACAAAAAACCACGATAATTGGCAGATTCTACGAAAAACATACCAGGGAAATTTTTGAAGCTTTTACTATACTCCGCCTAGGCGAGCGTTGCGTCAGCCATCCTTCTGTGGCTCTAACTGACAAGGAAATGGCCTTTCTACATTCGTTTGAGTGCGGTTGATGGTGTGTATATATCCTCCGCGTGCTCGGGGGCCCCGTGCGAGTGTGGCCTCGGCTCGAGCTGACAACGCGGGCTGTTCTTCTTTCTTCTTCAATACATCGAGTTGTGAGTTTGCGCTTGTCTCTTCTCTCTTCCCTCTTCACTGTTCCTTTCTGTTTGTGCGCAATTTTAACCATGTTCGAACACGTGGTTCCCGCACGTGACATGATCACGTGACATATGCACAAACTCAGTTTCCCCGCTAGATTTAGCGGGAAAATTGACGTCACGTGACCTCTACACAAATTCAGTTTCCCAGGTAAATTTAGCGGGGCAAATGATTTCACATGACTTCATGTCCACGTGGCCTATACACAAATTCAGTTTCTTCGCTAAATTTAGCGAACAAATTTACGTCTCGCGACATGCTGTGACGTGATCTATCCGCAAATTCAGTTTCCGTGCTAGATTTCGCGGGGAAAATTGATGTCACGTGACGTACTCATAAATTCACTCAATGGTGTGGAGAGGAGTGGGTGAAGCCAACGAGGTGTAGAAACCCGGAGGCGCAGACCGAGAAAAAAAAGACTGGAGTTGTCTAGCGCTTAACCAAGAACGTTTCACGTAGCAACAGAGAACTGCAGGGCAATTTGCGATACATTTTTTGTTAGGCTTTTCAGATTTTCTTTAAAAAGCCGCGAAAGCCTCAGTCATGTAACTTGTGCTGGTGAGTTATACGGCCAGGGGGACATAGCATATGGGGCTGATTGTAACAAACAGTTGAATAATTAACTAATATTTGTTAATTATCTTTTTTTATTTAGTAAAAATAATCATTTTGTTCGTATGAGAAACAAGCACAGTGTCTTTTAAAACCATAAAACAGTGAATTTCCAGACGGGCGCTGGGAAGCGCAGTGGTACGGTAAAGTTACCACTCGTGTAACAGGCACAAGGCTGAAATTGAAAAAAAAATCCAAAGAATAATTAAAAAAAAAACGCGCGGGTGGGGCATTACTTTGGTAGCCTCGCTCCTGTGGTACGAAGGACACCTTTAACGGTCCACAGTGCTCCGAATGCCAGTACAGGACTTTCTAAAATTAATTTAGTGCGTTTTAATGGCGATCAGCAAGTTTGTCTATTTTCACATGTCTATTTTCACGAATTAAAAGTTAATTGCCATGTTTTAGTTAATAGGCGAGACTCATCATGACGACTAACCTCTTATGTTATGTCCGCCCCCTTTGGCCGTATAACTCAACTGCACCCGACCACATTCTTGTAGAGATTTCACGGCTTTTTTGTTTTAATACAAATCTGCAAAACCCTAAAACACAAAACACACTGTAGAAAATCGTCACACCTTCAGCATCGTCAACGAGTGACACAATGGACATGCTTGCTCTAAGTCACCGACAGCAAGAAAACGGAAGGAAATCTCGTTCGAATGCCCTGCCTGGAGCACTTACTCGTGGCCTTCTACCGTGCTTTGCCTGCGAGTGCACGCTCGAGGCTCGTGCATAGCGCCGAAACATTGCCGAAGATTGAGACGCTAGTACTGGAGTCGGGAGAACTGAAACTGTCTTCGTCCGTTGTTCACCTTGTGAGTGATTATGGAGTGTGATGGTGTCGAAGGTTTCTGATCTTAAAGAAACAGCGGTCTCTGGCGTGGCAGAAGGTTGTGGCTCTCAGCTCGCTTAGCGCATTGAATCACATTATAACTGCAGTTGTGTCGGTGGTGAGAGTCTGGAACTGGACATAGCGGATGCGGAGGCCGGATGAGCAGCACAATTTAAAAAAGAACACCTCTCTTCTTAACCATAGTGGGGCAGATTCTTCTCCCGGAGGGCCCGAAAATATTCTCGCCTGAGCTTGACTGAGAAACGATCTTATCCAAACACCGTTGCTAACAAAGAAACTTTTTTAAGGTATGTGCGAATCGTTTAACCGACAACAGAGGTGAGTTGACTTTCGTTAAGTTTTCTAAAGCTTAGTTTCCGTCGCTGAGAACGTAGTTGGCGAACCCGGTAAACATTTTTTATCAATATCCCGTCGTTGATAGATTACATCTTTTTAATTTTCGCTATAAACGAATCCAGCGAAATCGACGGCGCGTAGCGTCGACGCTCGAGAAGCTCACGAGAGGAGGTCATTTCGGTTTTGTCGTCTGCTATCGATGCTTAATTTGGTTCTTGTAGACAGCATTGAAACAAGCATCGTTTCCAGTAATTATTTTTATGCTTCCGCCGTGTCATTGCCACGCACTGACCAGAAGATTTCTACCGTCAAAAAAATCGCTTTGCTTTCATATGAAACACCGATTTTACGCTGAAGTGCAAGAAATTTATGGTGGTCCACGTGCTGAACGACGAAAACGACCTCCTTTCGTCCGCCATTTCGCCCGACCAGAGCGCCCCCTATAGTTTTCTGGAGTCGCGAATAAGCGTGTGCTTCGAGAAGACAACTGGAAAGCGTGTACTTTATATGGTTAGGATTAACTGCCCTCTTATGACTTTCGGTAACTCCTACGACTGCTTATCTAATGAAAAAAATCTGCAATTGCAGATTAAACTTTTTAATATCGGGATTTGAGTCTTGTAAATTGTTAATTACTACCATCCCAACAGTCTTTCGTGCTACTTCTCGGCTTCTTTTATTAAAACGCCCACAACCCCTTGTTGAACTATAATCCTTTTTAAATGTCCCATTCATATCTTTTTTTTTTTTGCTCAACAGGGTTGAGAAAGTTCTGGAACTTTCTTGATTGAAGATAGAGCTACTGAAACCAAAATAGGTCAAATTCGATGTAGTGCTATTAACTGTTTGTCTGGGAGTACGTTCCGTGCCCTAAATGTTTGTGTAAACCCTTTAAAAAGCCCATCAAGCAACATTGACTGTCGACATTTGCTGGTCCCAAAGCGTGCGACGGCGTCCAAGTCCTCGCGGAACGCTAACGCTACGCTCGTTCTTGACACGAACTGAACAGAATTCACGGTGAACGCTGGCGGGATCCCTGTAATCAACAGATGCTCACGACAGGTGCCCAAACAATGGCGGACTGAGACAGTTGGCACTGCAGTTACTAGATGGCGCGCTTACTCAGAAAAGTTATTTTGCCTAGCGACTTGGCTTCACGGGTGCAGCCCTAAAATCGTTCCCACAGGAAACGGTGCAGCATCGCCGAAGCTCAAAACAGAGCCGTCTCTGCCAAGTACAAAAACAAAAGAAAAAGAAAACACGGCGCGTTAGGTTCCTTTCGACCATCTAAATGACATCGGACACACACTGTAGTTTTACCAACCCCCAAAACGAATATAGATGGCGCCAGCGCCGCGCTCCCTCTTTCTCTCCACTTCTCGAGCCACAAAATGGCGCGTCGTACGGCAACTCTAAAGTCCATTTTTAGCGCAGAGTTGGACCTCAGTTAAGGCCCACACTCACACACGCATTTTTGATCCAACAATCGCGTTTTCGTTCTTGCCGAACTCGTGATTGGACGAAGTTCTGCTCCGTCACGCGTTTCGTGACAGTTCATTTGCCTGTCTATGTCAAGGAAAGCGAGATGGCAAAGAGTCACGACCCATGGATAGATTGACTCGCGTTCAGAGCTCTACATATGTTAGCAGGCTACGAAAGCTACGGCCCCAGGTAGCCAATGAGAACGGTGGTAGGAGTCGCGTGACAGTGCTGCACTGGTGCTTACCTCGATGGTGCATTGTGACGTATCTCGTTCCGACGCTGTGATTGGCCAACTGGGCCCACGACATCCCACCGTTCCCTAATCTACACCAACCCGGAGTATACAGTACTGGCCTCGCTCCATCTCTGTGTGTGACGGCGCAGAAACTTGGAAAGAGTTGCTCGTTATAAATGCATGAACGCCCGTGAGGAGTTAACACCGGTTCCCGCGCTTCTCTGGAACTGCGGTTTAGAAATGGCGGGAAACCGTCCCCCTCCTCCCCCCCCCTTCCCTTTCTTTTTCCAGCCACTTTCCCCATTTTTTCGGCGCTCCCTCCCTAACAACGTTCCGGGTAATTAGCCGGGAGGGTGATTAATCCGGCGTGATTAGGGATTAGAGAAAAGTGCGGCGCGACTCGAGATGTATGTGGACACGCGGAGGCCGTGTTTTATTGCCGTTTTATTTTGAAGACTCCGGTTTAATCGCTCGGCGATTGATCGTCGGTCACGTCTTAGAGGTGGCGCGTTTTAAGGATCAATCTGTCGTATTGGGAACGAAAAAAAAATATTGTTGCCGTCTGTAGCCTTTGTCACTGAAAGAGTTAGAACGGTAGGGCGTGTCTTTTCGAACCGGCCCCCAGCACGCGCTTTGTGCCTTCTGACGTGCTTTTGGCATAGCCTCCTCTATACTCACAAAGTCTAGCTGGCAGTTGGACGACGGAGCCATAAAGTGCCCAGTCGCACAGTTGGAGCGCGAGGATCTGGTAGTACAGAGCATCAAAAAGCCGTTTCTCGGGAAACATGGATGTCAGCGCACAGCCTTTGCAGCGGCGAGGACCCAAAACACACTTGTTCGCTCGGGAGAAGTGTGTTTTGGCGTCTCGCCGCAGCGGGGCGCCAGTCACGTGGCTCTCCTCTCATCCGCTGTCTGCCGCTTCACCTTTTCGATTTCGGCGGCCGCTTCTCGTGGTGATCTGCCAGGCTTTGTCAGTATATACGAGGCTATGGCTTTGGCTACGCGCGCGCGCTCGGGGTGCACGAGACGTCAAAGCGTTATCTAAGGTAGAAAGTTCGCGCTGGAGCTTCTTTCTGTCGTCGTTCTCACCCTGTCAGTGACTGTAGCTGATAAGGCGAAATCTAATAACTGAAAATTACATAAAACAAAAAAGGATTAAAATTTGTTTTTAGAGGTCTCTTCAGTTTCTTTTTAAGAGTGGAACGCGATAGAGTTTTCGGGCACTGTTCATATCGCCGTCTCATTCGCCGTGCAAACGTGCCTTGCGTGGAATAATCAGTAGCGTGTCTAACTCGGTACCGAAGGGACGTGGGTTCGAATCCCCGTTTAAAAGTTTTCCAGTATTCCGAGACAAATGAATTACTCTAAAAAAGGATAAATCATCCGAGACATACGGCGAACTCTAATTCGCATGAGATGTCATGTTTTTTAATCAGTTACATTCCACGCGTGAAGTCGCGTGAGCGTCCTAGGTTTCTTTTTCAATTTCCGTGAGATGTCATGTGGTGGTGACGTCATGACCGTATCGACCAATTGGGATTCGCGTTACGCCATCAAGGCCGGCTTTTTCGCGACACGAGCTCCTTAACGCTGTCGCGTTAAAAATCTACTACATATTTTGTTTTATTGCCTTGGCTGTCTTTAATGATTTTTCAAAAACGTTCGACCGTATAAACCATAAAGCTTTGCTCCTTAAATTAAATGCATAAGATGTGCGAGATGTTGCCTCAACGATGATCGAACATTTTTTCAAACATCGTCATGAGTGTGTTGTGTTAGATAGACATCGCTATAGCC